>VDFB02147423.1:0-68333 GCA_007258455.2 Sequoia sempervirens | reverse complement strand
ACTTTAATGAAAGTATCCCTCCAAAATAGACATCCACATTGAGTGGAGATCTAAGATCCACAAATCATGGAAGTCAATTAGACATCCTTAATCAGTGGGATCTGACAATGCATGATTTAAGGAAAGTGGAGTTAAACTTGGAAAGAAGCATCAAGTTAACTCCAACTACATTTAATACCATCTTGAGTTGACTTGGAAAGAAGCATCAAGTCAAACTCAAGTCTCATAAATGCCACTTGGAGGGTGTATGGCGTCCTTTTTGGTGCATTTATAATTTGCCATTAATCAACAATGTCTTTATCCATTGATTGACTTCATCAGCTTCTGGGGAGTTAATGCTCTGTAGAATGATGACGTGGCGTCGCAACATGACTTCACCCGTTGTGAGCTGATTTCCGAAGTCAATACACTGAGATGCTGTCTCTTCAAACTTGGTTGATAAAGCTGCTACCTTAGCCAGCTTGCAACTCTCTGGATCATCAAGAAAGGTACTGTGGATGACATCCCTGAACTGGTTCTGTACAGTAACCAACTCGACGTATTCTCCTCCCTCACGCTGATATTCCATGCAAGGGAAAGATATTACCAACATTCTTGCGAAGTTGATAATAGTAGCAACCACTCGTCTATAATCAATTAACTCTACTGAATGAGCGTCATAGGCTTTCACCTTGTACGCCAATTGTTCCTTCCAAGCAAAGAGATGTTGCTTGTTTTCCTCAGAGTATACTGATTGATATGCCAATTTCAAATCTGCAATGGTGCTCTCGACTTCAAGCCTCTTTTCTGCAATCCTTTGTTCTGACTGTTGGATCTCTGCACGAAGTCCATGTGCTCTATCCCGTAACTGGTATATGTTTTCCAGTATACATCTACCCTTGAGAACAAACTCTTCCACTTGATCTCTCAAGTGTTTACCGAATGTTATCAATTGTTGATGATTTTGTTCGGCGGGGAGATCTAGTAGTCCTGCTGGTAAGGCTGAGACGTTTGGTGTGCCATGTATCAAGCTGGTTATGTAAGACCTCAATTTCTTATTTTCAGCCTTTAAGGCTGCCTTCTCTTTACCATCCTTTGCCATCCTTTCTTGTACACTCACCGAAGCTATTCCAAGAAGGTCTGCCTCCACCTGTCGTGTAGTCTTCCCGAAGTTAAGTTGAGACAAAGTGTAGTCCTCTACTTGAACCTCGTGTATGCTTTTCTCTACTGATGGAGCGGCAGTCTCTATGATGATCTCACACTCTGCATTCCTTTCTATGTGAACTTGCCTCTTTAACTTCTTCGCCGACGTGTCTTGTGGGACGTGGTCGAATTCGGTAAAGTCAAGTTCATACGAGGGTTTTTCCCTCTTTCTTCCTAGGAAGCCTTCAAGCCAAATAGAATCTCGGCGAACTTCGCTAGGAGGGACGTGAGGTCCTTGAATGCTAGATGTGTGAGACTGTGCTGGAGCAATGTATCTCGGTGGCGAATCCAAGTCGATGAGGACTTGTGTATGCTGTGATACTGGTGATATTGGTGGCTCTGCTTCCATAACAGGCACCGTTTCTGCTGCTGCTTCTACTGTTGTTGCTTCTGCCATTGGCTCAGCCACTGGTACTTCGACAACTACTACTGCTGGTTCCTCCGTGATAACTTCTGCTGAATCAGGGGTAGCAGTCTCTACTCTTTGTTCTGGGGCAGCAATACCCGTGATTATTTCAGGACTGTGTGGCTTTCTCCACTGGTGTCCTCTGTGTTCTAGGCTTTGTAGGTTTTGACATCCTCATCCCTCGGGGAGGATTACACCATTGTTTCTGCCTAGGTTTCCTTCTTGAAGTGGAAGGTGGTGTAGACTGAACCTGTGGCGGCTCTGTTCTGTGAGGTATCACCTTCCTTGATCTCTTGCTGTCGAGATAGAGTTGGCTATTTCTAACCACTCTACTCGTTCTTTCTTCTATAGACGTGTCTTCTTTGGCATACCAATCCACTCTCGGGATCGGTTGGGAGTCAACTGAATCTGCAAAGAATGAGGGGAGAATGACTTCCCCTTCATCATCTGACAGGCCCTCAATGTTTGCTGACATGAAATCAGCAATTTGTGGGAGTCTGAATCTGCTGTAGTTCCTTCTTTGCACTTCATACTCGTCTTTACAATTTACCCAATAATCTTCCATAGAAGACTTATGTGACGAGTGTTGCTCGAGGTGTGCTGCATAGAGTCCTCTGGGATCATAGGATCTTCTATCAATGAGATACTTGAGGTTAAACCTCGTTGTTTCTTGACTCATCATCTTGCATCTGCCGCGAATCCACATCTATATAGTCCCATTTCAACGGGAAAGTTAACAGCTGTCTTCCTCTTCAAGCGCAAGTGGACATGAACCTCGGACAACTGTCTCAGGAACTCCATGAAGACTACCCTATCGAAGGGTGTCTTGGTAGCATGGCGGGGTGGCCAATGTAGCCATACACGCGTATGTAGAGCGTAGGAAATTGGATGAACCAATCTGCCCAATCCACCATTGCCTCTCTTTTGTCGTGAAATATGCACGTGCATCTCATGGTTAAGCTCACCTACTGTGTGCATAGTGAAGTGATCACTTGTTTTCTTGAAGTGTCTTTCCGCTTGAGTAAACTCAAGACGTGTGAAATGTTCGTGAACCTTCTGCACACCTAAGGTTTCCACATTGTTCAATAACCTGAAATCGCCTTGGAAGGCTATCAAGTATACCAGGTAAGAGCACATGTGGAATCTATGAGCTTCCAGATACCCAGTGATTTGTCGGTGGAGTGTGTCACTAATTAAAGTGGCCCAGTCATAATATTCCCTCCTGCCAATGATTTTTGCAATGATATAGTACATCCATGGCTGGAATTGACGACCATCTTCTTCTCCAGTGATTCTATTGAGTAGAGTGATTAACACTGCGTACTCATCTTTACATTCTCCTCGTCCCAACAACTTAGGCAAGCTTGCCTTTGTCACTTTTAGCCATTTTTCAGCCATAACCTTTTGACATTTGACCTTAGCTGTCTCAAATGCCTTCTCACATTCTGTCACTGATATGACTTTGCTGTTAGGACATGATTGCATATCAAAACACCTTTCGATATCCTGAGGCTTTAGACTGCAAACAATTCTTCCATCTGCTGCTCTAATTTCTCTGGTGGTAGGGTTATAATGCTTGATACAAGCGATTACAAGCTCTACGCTTTGGAGTGTGATGGGAATCGATGCGGCATGCAGCAACCCGGATTCTTCAATATTTTGCAATGTGATTTGATTCATGCCTTCTAGCTGCTCCAAATCAACCACTGGATTTACTTGGTGTAAATTTGTGTCAATTGTCTTCAAGTAATCATGGAGTAAGACCGTCTTGGTCTTGTATTGTACCTGGGAGTACTGCATCTTGAAAAACTTAAAGATTGACTGTAAGCTTGACCTTGTTCAGAGAATCTCAAGTTTCGCAGACCAGTATATATAATCAGTTGGGTAACGGAGTCAGGGCTTTGGTTCCATACATACCTAAAAATAGAGTTCACCTTATTTATTGGGTTCCCCAATTTATTCACCTACGACAAAACATCTATGAAATCACCTAAAACACTACAATACTTTACTGAACGGGGAAAAACATAACAACATAACGTTAAAGCAAGGAAAAGTATTTACAATATATACTCACCCCATCCCCGAAGGGATGAAATGCTTCAAGTACTGCCCGCTGTAAGGCAGTGGGAAGAGTCTCTCGTCTGAATGTGAGAGAATATAGGAATTCTCTCCTGCAATATTATGAATCAGGAACGGCCCCAGCCAAAGGGAGTCGAATTTTCCGTGCATTCCCTTTGGTTCGTGTCTCTTGTCCCATAATAGGACTTTATCTCCAATCTCAAAGTCTCGTTGCCGAGCCTTCTTGTCGAAGATCTTCTTTACTCGCTCTTGATGCTGAGTGATCTTATCAACTATCTCCACCCTTTCTTCTTGAAGTTTCATCAGGCATAAGATACGTTTCTCAATAGGATCTTTGAATTCCGCATCTTCTATCATGGATGCCAGCTACAAAGCGGACAACTCTAGAGTGATGGGTAACGCAGCTTCAGTGCCATATAGGATTATGAAAGTTGAAGTGCTGATAGCTCTCTTGGGCGTGATTCTGTCAGCCCAAAGAGCATCATACAATTTCGTGTGCCAAGCCCGTTGATTGGAATCAACCATCTTACGCACTATCGTGACTATGTTCTTATTTGACGATTCGGCTTGTCCATTACCTTATGGATAGTAATCTGAAGAATGGGACAAGGTGATGCCATAGTCAAAACAAAATTCTATCAACTCCTCTGATGAGAAGCTTGTAGCGTTGTCAGTCACGATCTTTTTGGGTACTCCGAAGCGTGTAATGATGTTCTCTTTGAGGAAGTTACACACCACTTCGGAAGTAGCCTGCTTTACAGGAATTGCCTCAACCCACTTAGTGAAATAGTCTGTCGCTGTGAGGACGTAGACATGTCCTTTGCTGGAATGAGGGTTGATAGGTCCCACAAAGTCTATGCCCCATTGCTGGAATGGAGCATCTATCACCACCGGCCTGAGTGGAAGGTTTGACAGCTTAAGTTTACCAACAAATTGTTGGCACAATGTGCATCTGTGCACCCAGTCATATGCGTCGCGGAACAAAGTCGGCCAAAAGAATGATGCCCGCAAGATCTTGAATGCGGTGACCCTTGATGAGAAGTGACCTCCGCATGCTTGATTGTGGAATGCCTCCATCAATCGTCTTTGTTGATCTTTGGTGACGCATAGTAGGAACGTTCCATCAAGCCCACGCTTGTATAGAACATTTCCTCCAAGCACATAGCCTTGTGCTTGTAATTTCAAAGTTCTTCTCTGCTGCTTATCCAAGTGTGTTGGACATTCCCCGTAGGTTAGGTAGTACCACAATTCTGTGTACCACTCTTGAGCAGATTCAACTAATAAGACCATTGGGAGGTCTTCTTCCATTTCTGTTCCTGAGATTCCATCTTCAGCTTGGTGCTTTAAATCACCATCTTCTGCCAGGAGTTGACATAGACCTCTCCCGCGAACGAGCTTGGTAGGCTTGATATCCAAGTCGTATTCTTGGACTCTTGCAATCCAGTTGCCTCTTTTGGTGCCCATTTCTTGTTGAGTGAGGACACTCTTGACCGCGGGGTCTGTAACATACACAGTGGTGTGAGAGTTTAGGATGTAGAATCTGAAATTCTTAACAGCCCTCACAACTGCATATGCGTTTTTCTCTATTTGGGAGTACCGAGATTCGCTATCCTTGAAGCTGCTGCTCATGAAAGCGATAGGTGACTCAGTCTCTTCATTCAACTTCTGAGTCAGTATGGCGGAGAGAGTATGTTCCGACGCGTAACAATAAAGAATGAATTCTTTATTGAAATCAGGTCGAACCAACACTGGCGCTTTACTGATGGCCTCTTTTATTTTCTCGAACGCCTTCCTTCATCGGTCCATTTGAAAGCGGTCGTTTTCTTCATCATTGCCGAGATGTCCTTGGTCAGCTTCGAGAAGTCTGGTACAAATCTCTGTATAAAGTTGACTTTGCTGAAGAAAGAATGTACCCCAGTTTTATTGGTAGGGAGAGTCAGGTCCTTGATTGCATCAACCCGATTAGGGTCTATCCTAGTCCCTTCTTTAGAGACGATGTGACCAAGCAATTTGCCTTCTGTCACCGCGAAGATAGACTTCTTCGGATTCAGTGATATGTGATGGTGCCTGCATCTCTCAAACACTTTCACTAAGTGTTGAAAATGATCTTGCCGCTTCTTTGAGAAAGCGGTGAGGTCGTCAAGGTAGACGACTATCAATTTGTCCTTTAAGTCGCCAAACGCCAAGTCCATGGCTCGCTGAAAAGTAGCACCGGCGTTGATGAGGCCGAAGGGCATCCTTTCGTAGGCGAACGTTCCCCATGGAGTGGTGAACGCTGTCTTGAGTTGATCTTCTTCAGCTACTGCAATCTGGTTGTATCCCGAAAATCCGTCAAGTAATGACAACATCTCCGAACCGGTTACTGTTTGCAATGTATGTTCCATGATAGGCAAAGGATAATTATCCTTTAGTGACGATTGGTTCAGGTTCCTGAAGTCTACACAAATCTGGATTTCTCTGCTCTTCTTGTGTACAGGAACGATATTGGACACCCAGGTGGAATAGTGGATCGGGTATATGATCTTGGCATCCACCATCTTTTTTACCTCCGCGTAGATTGTATCTTGAACACGCGGGTTGTAGTGTCTTTGCTTCTGCTTGAAAGGCTTGATGTCAGACTTTAGTGGAATTGTATGAGACAATTCCTTTGGCTTGAACGCTTTCAGGTCTTCATAGGACCATGCAAAGACGTCTCGATATTGTTTGAATAAAGAGATGAAATTGTTGCTTTCTTCCGCCGTACAACACTTGCCTAGGTTGACAAGCCGAGGCTTATCTCCCGTACCAATGTTGACTTGTCAGTAGTCAGCTGACGTCTTGTCATTAGAATTCCTTTGGTCCTGAACACGTCTGTCGTGTCTATCAAATATATCCTCCAAGGATACTAGAACTTTGGGGATATTATTGCCTTTTAGTTGGATAACACCAGATTCCATGACTTCGGAATCTTCTGCCATATATTCTCTGGAGGGAGAAGCACTACCTTCAAAGAATAATTCTTGATAATTGCCCTCCATGCAGAGGAACTCTTGAATATCATCATCATTAGTAAAGACCTGCCAATTGTCGCAGTTGTCGGGGATGGCTGGCTTGTAAATGAGCTCAACAGCAAAGATATTCTGAGGAAAATCAGAATGGGGCATGAAAAGAGCTGCTGATACCGCAAGGGAATCTGCTCTGTTGTTTTGCTCACGTGGTATGTATTTGATGTTGAATGCTTCGAACCAGTCGATCGCATTCCACACCGTTTGTCGGTAAGAAGAAAGACGACTTCTTCTTACTTGATACAACCCTCTAACCTGTTGAACGATCAGCTCACCCGGATTCTTCAATATTTTGCAATGTGATTTGATTCATGCCTTCTAGCTGCTCCAAATCAACCACTGGATTTACTTGGTGTAAATTTGTGTCAATTGTCTTCAAGTAATCATGGAGTAAGACCGTCTTGGTCTTGTATTGTACCTGGGAGTACTGCATCTTGAAAAACTTAAAGATTGACTGTAAGCTTGACCTTGTTCAGATGATTTTCGGAAACCCTTAAAAATAGCACCTTGCCGAGAAGTATTTTTCTGGAAAAAATATGGCACATGGGTTTTGTTCGTGCTTCAATGCTGAACAAACCCAGTTCCTCAGAATTTGGATTTTGAAACTTTTTCGGAAAAACCCCCAAAAATAGGGGCAGCAAGTTTGCTGATTTTGGAAAATTTGTCGAGATGGGTTTCTCTGAAAAATAATGCTGAATCTACCCAGTTGATCTGATTTGATGTAGCCTGTTGCTTTTCTGTCAAATGCAAGAAAACCTAAGACCAGAAGAGAGGAAATAGACAGAAGATGGAATGGAAGTTTTATCTGATTCTCTGAAAAAATCTATCTCTGGATCCAATCCTCAAAATAGCAATCCTCTTCTGCTTCAGATCTGCAAGAAAAATTGAAGAACGGATGAAAACCTTGTTCAGATTTATCAATGGTGTCCTTGAGAGCTTGTGGCTGATCTTGATCTCTTAACCTGCAATGAAATAATGAAATGGGACGCCTTCACCTTTAACATATATGTTTAAGCTTCAAATCCACAAGTTTGGGGACCTAACTCAAGTTCAAAAGGTGATTTTGGCTTGATCTAAAGTTGAAAAGGTGATTTCCACCAATCGTGGAGCGTTTTAGCCAACTTTAACTCAAAAAGTTCTTGACTTAGTCAACAAATTGACCCTTGACTTCTTTAGGCGTCCCCTTTGGTTTCTTGCAAGTTTTTAAATATTTATTCTCCTGAAAGCCCTCTGTTTGATCCTGAATCTAGCATTGTTTGTTGATCATGAGATGTCGCAGACACATTCACTGCGGAGCTGGATCCAAACTGAAAAGAAGTGCCTGGGAGACATGATGATGAAAAGCTGAGTTTAGGTCTTCAAAAGAATGGGCGCCTTTTCCAAGAAAAGGCGCTTTTGCTAATGCCTTAGTGAATTTTCAAACTTCGTTCTTCAGCCTTTTGAAATGACCTCTCGTGCTTTGACCTGGATTTCTCGTTGATCGGAGAGTCAGATGATTTCGCTTGATGTTTCATCAGGTACCCAGCTCTGCTCGGCTAAGAATGACTGACTTTAGAAAACCTGGATCTTATTTTAGGGTCCCTTTATTCAAGGGCGCCCCTCCTTGAAAAGGGCGCTTTTGTCTTTTGGCTTGATTATTTCCATCTGAAAAGTTGCTTACTTTGATCCAGATTATCCGTTGACTGCCCTGTCAGATGTTGGTGCTTGCAGTTGCGTTTCCGAGATCTACTTGGGCTGAGAAGGTTATCTTGGGAAGCCTTTTGTCATTTGTTAGCATCTGGAAGTCCAAAAGAAAGGGCGCCTTTCTTTTGAAAAGGCTCTTTTTCTTAGAACTTCGCCGTTAACTGTGGTTTCCTGATATTTCCTCAACTACCTCTTTTTGCTTCGTCAGCCGCTGCTTGTGATCTATTCATCGGATGATCTACATTATTTGTTTAACTTTTACTTGCTATGCAAAATTGCTGCGCCATTGTTGCCAACAGCTTTGAAAGTGGATACTTGTTCACTCTTGGATGAGAGTTTGTTGGTCGATTGTAATTGTGCATGATTTCGTGCCTTTGCTTTCCCAACCTTTGTAATTCGTTGATGAAGCTTTGAAGGAGAATATCAGAAGGCGCTTGCATTTTGGTCAATCTTTTTGAGTTGTGTCCACGTCTTGTGTTTAATAGCTCGTTGTTTCATTTCCCTCCTCGGATAGGAGTCCCTCCTCCTTAGCAAGCTCGTTGGCCAAGGCATCGTAAAATTGTTGTTTCTCGTGAACTATTTGCTAGCCCATACCTCGGATAGGAGTCCCTCCTCCTTGGCAGGTCTCAGATCTAGTTTACCGTATAGAGCGTTTGCTTGTACCAACCTTATCCCGGTGTATACCCGAGAGTTCAGAGCCTCGGTCATATTCTCGGGAGCGAATTGGTGATCCAACCCCCATTCCCGCTCCTTTACCCTCATGCTCTGTTTACCTTGAAGGTATTGGATAGATAGAAGCTAGATTAGTCGTAGTTGAGATCTGCAGAAACCAGAGAAAAAGCTTAGCTACGGCGCATTGTGTTTGTGCACCCTTGTGTCCTGCCGCTGAAGCATAAAAAGATAGGAACTTTAGTTTACATTTCCCTTCCCTACGCATTGCTCCCAGCAGAGAGGGACTTCTCCTCTTTAAATAACGAAGAAGTGTTGCAAAACATTTGAAATAGCTGAACGTTTACAATCAGCACTCCAGAGGTGCTAATTTAAACGCCAACAAACTTCATTTGGTTGCCCAGAATGATGGGCACCCTTGGTCAGCAGGGGCTGTTTTGCCTTGATGTCCATCAGTTTACCCTCCGTTTTACGTGCTCAGATGATCAACAATTGCCATTGTTTGATGCGTCTCATAGACTGGTGAACAGGTTCGGTTCAAAGCTGAGCTGACGCCGGGGAGATCACTTGGAGATAAGCTTACTCAAAAATTGACATCTAGATAGTCTCATTCTTGGGCGCCCCTAGTCAGCAGGGGCTCTTTTTTTTATGTTTTGACTGCTATCTTTGATACTTTTTGGTTTTAGCATCTTCTGTCTTCGCCTTTGTTGCCGGTGATTGATGAATTAGGTGAACCTGCTTGATGATGTGTTGGGAAGCCAACATAATTACAAAGGAGATGACTGTCGTGGCAAAACTTGATGACTGCCTTTGACCTCTTGAACTTATGGGCGCCCTTGGTCAGCAGGGGCTCTTTTGATTGCAGCTTCATCATTCCCTTTAAGATCTTCACCTCTTTGCACTTCGTGTTTACCGTTGTAGCTCGAATGACTTGATTATTGTTGTGGACGACGCAGACGCGTTGACCGTAGCAATTGCTTTCACCATGCTGTGTGTACGGGTGATTGAAAAATGGCTAAGACATTTGACTGCGTAGCCTCTTCCTTGTAGCAAGGCGTGCATTCTCTAGACTTAGAATATTTTCAGCATTTTCCACTTTTGAAAATCCCCTCTGTCACAGAGCATCTTTTGCCATGGATTCTTCCTTGAAGCTCTTGGGGCTTAGATTTCCAAACCTAGTATTGGCTATTTGCCATTAATGGCCGCGAAGGTCCTAGCTTTTCTCTTGAAAAATGAAAATAGACCCACCAGAGTAAAATAAATTTTTTAGTGATTTTGACTTGACCAATGTGATCGTGAAGCCAATTTATCCTATCAAAATCATTTTCAACTAATTCTGGAAAGGTCCTATTTTTAGGGGTTTTCCTAAAACAGGGGTTTGAAACCCTAATTTTTAAATTTTCAGAATTTGCAAGTATCTTCCTTGACGTAAACCCACAAAAAGCCTATGTTTTGTTTGACCTAAAACGGATTTTTGACAACAATTTTGCATGATTTAGCTCATTTTTAGCAAAATGCCTTATTGAAGCAAAAAATTATTATGGTCACAACAGTATTATCTGCAGTAATGGTGTAATCTTATTTCTGTGTGTTTGTGTTGGGACAAAGCTGAGAAGGTTGGCTTAAAGATTACGACTACAATTTTGATTTGTAAATTCAGTTTGTACCTATGTCAACCCAGGGTGTAAAACTTATGAAAGGCGTCACAGCCATATGCCTAAGGGCTGAAAACAAGTAGTCAAGCAAGATGGAATGCACCTAAAATTTACAGAAATTATCTAGATGAAAATCTAGTTCACTAACTTTGTTCTGCTTTTGCGACAGGAACTGCTATAGGAACAACAGTAATCTGTGACAGGAACAACAGTTTGTGATAATTCCAAGATGTAAATCTACAACTTTAAATCATTCCAATTTAAGAATTACAGCATGATAGAATACTTAACAGATGATTTAGCAGATAATCCCATAGTTCATGATCAAATCACATATAGTAAACACAGGACTATACTTGCTATAATGTAGAAATAACTCAATCCAATCAATAACAGAAATGAAAAACACAATATGAAATAAAGTGCAATAGAAACACACACATTACCAAAGCAACATAAATCAAAGAAATCACTGGCATTCCAAGAAGTGGGCCCTGCCTCCTCAGTCCGCCAAGTGATGAAACAAGAAATGCTTTCCTACGCTGGTTTAAATCATACGAGTGTTTTGATTGATTTGTCAGAAATGTGATACACAGTCTGCTTAGCTTATAGCTCATTTTACTTTGCTTATATATACTGAGTCTATAACTAATATGCCCAACAAAAGATTAAGTAGTTTGTTTTGACCTGCGGCCAACAAACTACAATGTGTGATTAACATAAAACCTTGGCCGCTGGCCACAAATCTAAAATGATATGCTAAATATATTTCCTTGCTGCATAACAAAAAGATCTTCAGCAGTCTTCAACTCCATGCACATCCTGCTACAGAAACTCCTGTTCACCCATTTCCAACTGATTGGATTAATATCCTCATAAATTGATAACTTAAGCGCATTTTATTCTCCTAAAATATACTAAATAACTTTTAAAACATATAAGCTAATAATGGCAAGATAAGGAATTAAGGTGGAAATTGAAGAGGCACATAATTTATTAATAAAGTTTTCCAAGCACAACTTGGAAATTTGCACAACACTCAAAGAAACTAAAATTAAAATAATCAAAACAGCTTTCCTAATTTACTCATTCTACTCTCATGTCTGCTTTTCCTATTTTAGTGGAGATTTTGCATGCTTTTTTTCCACCTTTTCTTATTAAGTTACAATTTGCATGATCCAAGAATGAAATGTCTTTGCATGCTTTTATGATGTATTAATTTTAAAAGTAATTTAATGAATATAATCATATGCAAACACTCATAATAGCAGAAGGGGACCCTTTTATGTCTTTGAGTATACCATTGCAATTTCAAAAAGCAATATAACAACTACTAGGAACAACTGTAACATGTGAATGCCATCATTTTGTCAACCAACGATGTGACCTCCGCACTGGAGATAATCATGGATAACTGCCTTGCAGTTCCAAATGGCAAGCTATTTATTATCATTCCTTGCTGTTACAGCTTTGGAATGGACCTTTTGTAGCTCCCCAACCTGAAGTTGAGTGAGATCCTCATCCAAATGAGTCTTGTTAGAAAGGGAGAATAGTTTCTTCTTATCTTTCAAGACCTGTGGTTGCTGCTTAGCAAAAGGAAACAGTATTATCCATTTGAAGTCAGCCAAGTGTTGTCCAGAGTAAGTTAATCTTTTAAGTTTTAAGTTCTAATTCTAAATTATTATGCAGGAAGGCATGATCTGTCTGTATGGGATGGGTTTTCTCTGTAAGGCCCTTTACTTCAAGGCTATTTCCTTATCTTGCATTGCTCTTTACTCTCTTTGTTTGAATGCAAAGTTCAATAATTGGGGCGTGGGGATGTGGCCTTTCCTATGATCACCACAACCCGATGGACTTCATCTTGTCTTTGGAGGGATTGTTATTAGGATGTGCTTTTGCTCTTTACTTTCTCATGTTTAACAGTGATTTTTTTCTGCATATTTTTAATTTCTGACATTGCTTCTTGCAGGTGCTAAGTCTCATCTCTAAGAGTACTGGAGGCTGTTCAAGAGCAGCAATCTTTGCATCCTGCAACTTTTTTTTTTTAAAGTTGCAATCGCTTGTTGTTGTGTAACTAGTTCTGAGGCCACAACCATTGATCATGAAACTTGGCATGGATCTCTCTAAAGTAAACATTCAATTGAGGAGTCATTTATAATAGATATTCTACTGAAAATATGTTACTGCTATTTTAAGAGTCTATTGAGGGATTTCCATTTTCTCCTTTATGCAGTCTAGTTTATTTTGCAGTTAGATGTTACAAGCGTTAGACTTGAAAGTCCACAATCTTCTCTAAAATAGAGACTTGGCCAAGGAGTCTCTTATGATAGATATTGTATTGGAAATTTAATTTTCATAAATTAAGTGACTTTATTTTGTGAAGCAGAAGAGGATGGATTTCACTTTCTCCACCATATAGTCCAATTTAGACGGTGTCTCAGATTTATCCATTAGGTCTAGACTTCTCAATCAAATCCACAGTCCCAATTCCGAAAGTATAGAAATCCTTAAACCCCTGTTCACAAAATTCTTCTTGAAACACTGATTTCCTTCAATTTACAGTTAGAAGTTGTTTTATGTCCAGAATAGTCTCACCAGGAACCCAAGCCTTTTCAGAGAATGGAAATGTCTGAAAAATACGGACAACCACCCAATCCAGAAATTTAAGATTCCAGCTTCAGATTGAGTGCATAAGCCACAAGCAATGATCTTTAACTTATTCTGAAGGACTTGTTGGTAGGCCTTGCTTTGGTTCTCTAGGTTATCATGTTAAATAAGTATTTCTGTCTTCTGGTTTCTAATTTCTAACACTTTCTCTTGCAAGTGCTGAATCCTAACTGCTGGGTGGTACTGGAAGTTGATTAAGAGCTACAATCTTTGCCTGCTGTAACTGTTTTTTAATAATTTGCAATAGATTATGTTTGTCAAACTGATTTTTGAGTTAGAAACATTGATCACCAAACTTGGTATGCATCATTTCTATATAAGACTTAGTTGAGAAGTCTCTTATAATAGATATTGTGCTGGAAATTCATTGTTGCTTTTTTCAGAGTTCTTGTCTGAAGTAAAAGAGGAGGGATTTCCATTTTCTCCAGTATGCAGATCAGTTTATATGCAAGAGCTATATCAGCTTTCCCCATTAGATCCAGACTCCTCGATCAAATCCAAAGATCTGATTAGGAAAACATAGGTATCCTTAAATCTTGCCCAGAAGATTCTACTTGGATGGCTAATTGTCGGTGATTTGCAGGTAGAAGCTGTAGAAATGTCCAGAGCAATCTAACCAGGAACCTGAGTGTTTTCAGAGAGCGAATAATTTAAAATAATGATAGCAATTTAATCCATAAATTTCAGATTGTAGCTTCAGGATATTGCAACCTTGAAATAAGCTGGACCTGGGAACAAGGAAAACCCAGAAAATGCAGACAGAAACCCTCAAATTGGCTGCTGTCTTTCAAGGTTTATGTGAAATTCTAGAAATTGTGGGGCAAACCAGATAGGTAGTGTAGAACAAAAATGGTTTTCTAGGAGGACAGACAATTCTTTCCTCTACTATCTTATTAATGTTATGACTCCAAGGATCTCTTCAAGGTTAAAGAAATCACTATTAAGTTTCCTTTTGCAAGTCAATCTGGACAGCATTTGCCACATTTTTACACTAAAAATAGACCTGTATCCCATCTGAGTTCTTGATACAAGTTCTTCCAAGGTCTATACCACTTTAAAAGATGACCTTTTGAAAACATGTGGTCAAATACAATGCTTATGATTGACTCAATTTTACAATTCTCTGTTAAAATCCAATGGGCTTACATTGAGCATGTCTTGTTTAGGATAATGTCCAGGTCCTATATTTACGTTCATATTACAGTTCTTGTCATTATTGTTCTTTACTTTGGTTGTAGCTTTGGCCTGTAGAATATGGGGTAATCCTTGCTTGAGGGGACTGGGGCTAAAGTGGGTACAAATCTTAAATGTCTGGACCTTGTGTCAAAATTGGCTGGTCCTTGAGGGCTTGAATTCTAGAAAAATATAGAATAATCAGATCCTAATTTAGATGCTTAAGTGGCAATTATGTTGACCCTAATCATGTGCATACTGGACAATTGGTTGCTTATCTACTATTTAAATAACAGATAGATCTAGCCCAGGTGAGATTTTGATTTAGTTTTTCCCCAGCTGATCTTGTTAGAGATACCTTGGATTAGTTGCCATGCTATCGAAGACAAGAAGTTTATCAATAACATACTA
This sequence comes from Sequoia sempervirens, assembly GCA_007258455.2. Lineage (NCBI taxonomy): Eukaryota > Viridiplantae > Streptophyta > Pinopsida > Cupressales > Cupressaceae > Sequoia > Sequoia sempervirens. Next base: position 53,361 of record VDFB02147423.1, on the reverse strand, counting down.
GAATTAACAAAAAATGAAAATGTAAGGGATTCAAGGGTATCAGAGATACCTCAACTACACAGACCAATCTAAAATTTGTGATCTTCCATGTTACAAATATTTTGAGTACCTAAGACCAAAATGATTATGTGCCATTGACAGGTATTTTAAGATTCCCTAATCACAGCACTCTTATCACTTATCACTATGATTACCCAACGTGGTTCCTGCTACAAACTTAACCTAACAGTGATTATACATCCTGCCAAGGTTCTCCTATCCATAGCTCTGACTTGGGCATGAAATTGCATCTGAAGTAGCCTTATTCAACTTTGTCATTTTGGTTACCATTATAGTTTTGTTTGCTTTGGTTTTCTACTTCCATCTGTTCTATTCTGTGTTTCCTTACTTGTCTTTTCATTTCTTCCTGATGTCTATGACGAAGAGATAAGAGATCCACACTACTGGATGTGGGTTCTTATAGAGTACATCTTAGGATTCAAATCCTTACCATATGATTTGTTTTAGTCTGTTTAGGGGCTGCCAATTACTTAAATGAGTTTGTAGATAGCCGTTTCTTCCTTATTTTAGAAAGGTAGACTATGGAAAGAGGATGGTTTTAGGTTTAATTTTTACAGTACTTGAGACACACTTCTGTAAAATGTGTAAATACTAAACATTTAATGCACCACAAGTCACATACCAAAGGATTTGGTTTTTTTCATGGTAGCTATAGGTTATGATTTAAATAATTATGAATCTCTGCATCCAAATAATCCATTAGAAAGTGTTAAAAATCATCTACTGCAAGTTAAAGCACAAAACTGATTAATGCCGGGATCTTTTATATGCCAATCTGCAGGGATTAGTAACTCTGACGAAATTGGAAGTGAATCATGTTTGTGTGTAGTCACATTTTCTATTCATACCTTGATTGATCCTTTTCTTTATTCCTAGGTTTGAAGTTTCGCCTAGAATCTTCAATGTCTTGGACATGGGGTCCTTTTGGATTCTGCATATGCATAAGCTTTGAGGGTGCTTTGGACTCCAAATGTTCTGTATGCTGTAATCTTTTATCTATGGATTGTATATGTAATATGATAGAAGGAAGAATATGGTAAACAGTTTTGAGAAAAGCAAGGATAGCAGGATGAAAATATATGGCATCTGGTTTTCATGGATGTCAATTAAGCTGGTTGTTTTGGTGATGATCTTGGCATTCATGTTTCAGTGTTGAAAACTGACAACTTTACCACATTTTATCTTTGCAGATAGCTTCACCTGATGAATCATTAGCCTGTAAATTGAGCAACTCATAAGAAGTCAGAGTGCAGAAAAAATGGGAGACAGTAGAGAGCACAATCAGATGGGTTCATCGGAAAATATGGATGATGATAGTGGACTTGAGCTCAGCTTGGGTCTCTCTTGTGGAGGGTTTGGCTCTAAAACAAAGGTTAAAGATACTTTGAAGGAGATCTATTTAGAACAGGGAGCTGGTGAACAAGTAAAAAGTGGAAAAATTAGTGGAGATACATTTGTAAAAGTTGACCTTTGTGGAAGCACTGCCAAAGAGGATAATGAGGTTAAGCAATCAAATGAGCCAGTCCCTCCAGCACAACAGAGTTTTTGGATGAACCTTGGAAAGGCTGCCTCAAAGGAAACTGAGAATTCAACAGAAACACATGTGAATCAAGTGCAGTTTCCAGGTTTTAGAGAGCAGTGGCTCACAGGGGAACCTTCTATACAGGGACAAGAAATGTCTGCAGACACAGAGAAAGCAAAAAGAGATAAGCAACATAGAATGACAATATTTAACCAGCAACAGGAAGTACAGGAACCGGAAATCACACGAGAGTTAGCTGAAGAAAAGTGGCAGGAGGCAAGGAAAAAGCGTAAAATGACTGTTGAGGAACAGAAGCAGCAGACTAAAGGTGAGAAAGATGATAGGGATGATCCACATTGTAAGTCCAAATCAGGAATTCCTTCTCAATTGAAAAGCTCTCCCATTTCTGCAAATACACAGGATGCTTCCTCATCTGAGAATGAAGACACCGCAGACTCTGAAGTAGAGGCTTCTTTGTCAAGGAGAGTTTCTCCTATAGTAAAGTACAATGTGAAACAACCTATGTCTTCAGTAAGTGATGTTTCAGATAAAAATGAAAATCAAATGCTTGTTACAAGGACCATGGGAAGTGACATAAATAAAGAACATAACAGCACATCATTTATGTCACCTGTTGCGATAGCAAGCACGTCAGTTCCTTACTCTCATCCATCCTTTAATGTGGGGCATGCACCTTACTCTCATTCCTTTCAGGTGCTTAATAATCCCAGTGTTGCATTTTCAGCTGGGTTCTCATTGCCATACCTGATGCAATTTGTGCCACCAACAGTAAATGGACCAGATAGATCTGCTGTTCATCCTGTAAATTCCACTGGTGTTCAGCTACCTCCTGGTTATGCACCATTCCAACTTCCAGCCCTTGAAACATCACCATCTTGGGTGTCAGTTTCTCATTCTCATCAACCTCTTATGTTTGCTTCAAAAACTGTTGGAAGCACAAGGAAGTCTTCAGAGCATGCAGAGGATGAGTCAAATTTTTTTCAAGGTGAACAGAAATATCTCTCTTTAATAATTATTATCTTGAACTTTCAATGTTGTTATTGTATGTATTTGAGGACTGGCATGAATCACATGCTTATTTTGTAGCTGTGGTCATTTTTATCACTTGTGTTTTTCTTTTGATTTTATGTTTATGATCATAGAAGCAAATTATCTTTCTTGGAATTTCACGGCATACCAAAAGACAAAGATATTTTCAATTTCTCAGAATATTATTGGGAACCCAAAACATGCATAAATAAATTAGAAAAAAAAAAGAAAAAAAAGAAAACAGAGATGTAACTGATGTTTTTTTAACAAATAAAGCCATCGTAATTGCATAGAGAGTGACAGAGAGAAAGTAAATGGAAGTGTATCCCATGAATTTTGAAATATGGGTTTTTCTCATTAATTTTGAGATGGCTGATTACAGATAATTGTAATATAAATCTCTTTCACAATGTTAATAAATAACTCCACCAGAATGATAATGAACCCTTCATGCAATAAATTATATAACATAACTAAAATAAAACCTGTTAACCCTACCATTCTCCTTAACCATCAAGTCCAGAGGACTAATCTATACAGAAAATGGTAATTACAATTGATAGCAAGAGTCTCCCTAACCCTGTAAAATACCTTTTAATTTTACAGCAGTGGCAACAATCATGCCCTGGCATATCAGGACAGCAATGTCCTGTCTTAACAACAAAGTTTCATATTAATCATTTTGATCAGTAATATTTCCTATAATGTTGCAGAAGTATTGATGCCCACACTAATTGATCATAGTACTAATAATGATGCTACTAAACACTGTACTGATCAAGAATGATACAGATCACAATAAGAACAGAATACTACTGATCAGTGATATAAGAAGATTACTGATCACAGAAGGATAGTTATGTCAAAAGACAATAATGATGACAACAATCATGCCTACCTCCAAATTCCTTAATTTGGAAGCCCCCCTCAATGTTCTAGCATTTGGAACAATGTTTATGAATGCAGAGTGATGCTTAGAAATGGCATCAGGTGGAAAGTTGGAAATGTTAAGACATTTTGGCTTGAAAGAACCCCACTCAATAATTGCGATTCTTGTTCCTCAATCAAGCCATAATTAATCATGTCAGTCTTAAAGTGGCTGATTACTGGACAAAAGATAGAAGTAGCAAGATTTGGAAGGATTTCTCCTTCCACTATAGTCAGTCAGATTGGCTGGTTGTTGAAGACCTGATCAAGAGAACCAAAGGATTCCACATTAGTCAATTTGAAAGGGAGGATGAGATGGTGTAGATGGCCTCTTCTTTTGGAAACTACAGTGTTGCTTCAGAATACAACTCTTTGCTTGCCTTGCCCTCAGATGGTTTTAAATGGCACCTAATTTGGAACCACTCTCTTCTACCAAAGGTCAACTTCTTTTGGTGGGCAACCTGTCAAAGCAAGATCGTAACAGTGGACAACTTAATGAAGAGAGGCTTTATGATTCCCAACAGGTGTTGCATCTGTGAGCAAGATGCTGAATCTGTGCCCCACCTATTCATTCATTTGACCTATGCTAATCAAATTTTCAATAAGCTCATAAGTTTGTTTGAACTAAGTTGGGCTATGCCTCGCTCTATTCTTGACCTTGCTCTCTGCTGGTTAGCCCCATTTCACCACCCACTTGTAAAACAAAGCTGGTCTCAAGTTCTACCTCATTTTTTCAAGGGAACATGGCTGGAAGGGAATGCCAAAAGTTTCAAAGACAAGTCCAAGAACCCAAGATTTGTTGTATCATAAAAAATGTCACTCCATTATGGAGAAGGTTTCAGTTTCCAAACTCAAGGAGGCTAAAGTCCAACCTTTTGAGATTGAACTCAAAATTGCTTGGAATTGGGGATCCTCTATCACTTCCGCTGTCACCAACTCAAAGAGGGAGAAGAGAGAAGGTGTTAAATGGAAATGTCCAGACTGTAGATGGATAAAGCTTAACTACAATGGAGCTGCTAAGGGTAATCCTGGACCTGCCAGTGGTGTTGGAATCTTAAGGAACAGCTGTGGTCGCTTTGTTGCTTCCTTTGTTGGGAGTCTTGGATGTCAAACTAATCAAGTTGCTGAAGCGATGGCTGCATTTTGGGGAATCGAGATTGCTAATGAACTCAATATTCCTCAACTAGTCATTGAAGGAGATTCCCTCCTTATCACTAATTGTTTGAAGACAATATATCGTCACCACCTTGGAACATTTGAAACATTATAAAGGACTCTTCGGAACTCCTAAAATTGTTTAGGAGGGAATGCTGTCACTGATGTGTGTGCCAACCTTGGGGTGAAGATGGAAAGATTACAATGTTGGAAATAATTGCTTTCCCTTCCAATTGAAATCAGGGAAAGCATAATCAAGGAAAAGGATGATTACTAGGCACTTGGAGAGACCTTTCTCCCACAATGGGTTAATCACATCTACTCCTTCACTTCATATTTTCATAATCACTATATCTATCTGCTGTAATGTCGAGTTCTGGGGAATTCTCTTGTCAGTTGTCACTGCCTGGTGGAATTCTTCTCCTTTACCCTTCCCAGGCTTTCAAGACAACAAGGACATTTTCCTTAGGTTACTTGCTATGGGTGGTGACTGGCTCCATATCAGACCTTCATCTTGTGATGAGATTAGGAGGAATAATACCATTTGGAACATCTTACATAAAGGCATACTGACTTCCTTCTTGGAATGCATCAACGGGTATGATCTTGTGGTTTCAAACAAGTTTGCTAGATCTCAGAAAGCTAGGGTGGTTTTGGTGAGGGGGATCAGCTTCAAGGTGATAGAAGGAGGCATGGCTGCAGCCACTGGCCTATCATGAAAGGATTGAAAATCCATAAAGTTGCTAAATCCAAAAACAAAGAACACATGGATGCTTTCCTTAGAGGTAGGGAGAGACGTGAAATTTTAGGTGGGTTACCTTTGTGAGGTCCTTCCCAAAGTGTGGAATGAGGTAAGTATCACCTTGATAAAATATTTTACCTTAGAAGGCCATTACAAGTGCATTTTGTTATGCCACTTCCCTCTGCTTAATCAGATTTCCTTTTATCTTCTTATGTCCCTTGAGCAGTCAGTTCATGATGTCCTACTTGGGAAAATCGACCTACCCCATCAAAGCCTTATCTACAAGCTGGTTGAATTAAAAAAAGCTAAAAGCACCCCACTCAAATCTATGACATGGGTCTAGGTCATTGAGCATGACAAACCCAACAAGGCTTCTATGAGCCCTAACCTTTTTTCTTCCAACTCTTGCACTGATCCTATCCTTGTGCCCTCAATGGTCAAATGAAAATCTTTGCTATCAATCACTTGAATTTTGGTCTTGGCAACCCTGCCACCTCTGGTGACCACCCTTTTCTTTGACCCAATCCCCCTATTTCCACTCCTGTTGAACTTCCTACCCAAAGTGTTAATGATATGCTAAGTCTAAAGGAAAATCCCCTGTGGATGATGTGCAGCCTGGGGCGTGCTCTACCTTCTCTGAAGAACTTGCCAATGCTACTTTGGAGGAAGCTAAACAAGACAATCTCGTCCAAGATAAGAAGGATAAGTCTACTTGTAGGAATTGTGAAGGCTTGGAGATTAAAATTAGAATCCTTGAGGACAATTCCGACCTGCACCACATCTTAAGATGGTTCAAGAATGAAAATGAAAGACTATTAGAGGTGAGCAACCTGAAGCTAACATCCACATCAAATTTTCAGAGGAGCGGGAGAACATAAAAAGCTCTAGCCTCATGCTTGCAGACATCACAGACCTTAATCAGAGAATGGTAGCGATGGAGAGAATGCAAGAGAAACTCTTATCATCCTTGGATAATGTTGTGCAGATTAGTAGAATCACAATCAAGAATTGAGCAACTAGCATGACCATGCTACATGACTCTATGCTCCAGAGAAAACATCAGATGATTGGCAAAAGACATCGCAAAAGAACCTGGTCCAAAACAAATAATTCCAAAAAAGGTATGATCAGAGTGGATAGTGAGATCATGGAGGAACATCTGGGCTTTCTTAGGGACAAATGGAATGCTATAAAATGTCTGAAGTTTATGTCTTCTAGCCAATATCTTCATTGTCTTTGTGCTGTTTGTGATGGTTGTTGCTGCTGGCTTTTGATGTGGCTTTCTGTAATGTCCCCATTTTCGATGTCCTGTTTCGGATTAATTTGGTTCTGGCACACTTACTATTTTTAGTAAGTGCTATTTTTAGTAATTGGTTCGGCAGGTAGAGCAGTGTAGGGTTTCCTGTCTAGGCAATGTGTGGAAGTTGTCTGATGAGCTTTAATGCCTTTTGCCAGTCCTTATTGTGGGGTCTTTCGATGTTTTAGGCGTGGCTTTCTATTTTTAGTAGGGGACCAGTCCAGTGGCTTACTGTCTACAATGAGCTCATTGGCGCATCAGTTATCTTTCCAGCTTGTGTCTTTGACGTTTTTACTATTTTTAATACTTACTAAAAATAGTAAGTCTATTTTTAGAAGTTGGACCTGGTCAGGCTACTCCTTGGCAACATTATTTCAGTTGAAGCTTTTGGTTGCTAAGGTTGGAATATTTAAATATTTGCTTTCCTCTTCAAAAATGAATTAAAATAAAATTACTTTATAATTTAAAGTTGAGGGTCGGAGGGGACATTAAAAAGTACCTTGGTGCCTAAGTGATAACTTTAAGTCATTTTAGAAGGCTACAAAAATGCAAATAGTTTCCTTACGAGTAAACCCCTTGGCCTAGTTGCACAATGTTGTTTTAAAATATGGGCCATGTATTTCAAATGGATGCCTAGAAAAGAGGTTTATTTATCATTTTTAAAGGCTAATGTTATGCCTCATAAGGTGGGACGCGTAGTTTGGGCTAAAAGTCAATTTTAAATTAAAAATCAAAAGTGGAATTTTGGAGGCAAAAAAGTTGGACGCCCCTCTTGGGGTAATTTCATGACATTTCATAAAGTGAAATGAGAGGGAATTGTATTCAAATTGAAACTCAAATGCAAGTTGCTTTAATCCTTCCCTAACTTTATAAATATGAGTTTTGGCTCTCATTTGGTATGAATGATTTTGGTTGCATAAGGAGATGTTGCTGGTTTTTCCCCAGGAGGTCTGAAAGTGAGTGTTGAGGACGAAAACCCTTGACATCTTGGACTGGTTTCAGTAGTGCAAGACCTGCCCTAGCCGGTGAAGGTGTGGTTCCATCCAGGAATCACATTTTGAGCTTCAAGTTGCAGATTTCAGTCAATTAGTATGAGGATTTTTGAGTATTTCTGAGTTGGGGACGATTGGTTTTGGTTCGTGGATGCATTGCTTCATTTTGGGGTGTTCTAGTGAAAGTTTGGTGATGATTTCAGAGATTTCTGGGCACTTTGGCACCCTGGACAGACCTGGTTATTTGCTCATAACTCTTATTCAGTGGGTTTTTTGATTGTGGGTATTGTTTCTTTCAATTCCTAAGGCTGAGGCGATTCCATCAAGTACTCACTTGCATTTGTTGGTTGAGACATTAACTTATTGGAACAAAATCGCCCCAAGGAGAGGGCCGCCCAGCTTTGGAGGGTTTGGCTTTATTTTTTATTGCTGTTACAGGGGTCTGTTCTGTACATTTCTGCATTGGGAAAGTTGTCTTTGGAGTTGAGGAAAAAGGGGACTGCGATACCATTTGATAATGACTTCATGTATGTCAATTTTCTGAACTCATGGTGGCTGTTTGGTGCTTATGACAGTCATTACAGTCATTTCCAGTTTCAATCTGCTCGCGCAATTTGCTGCTTTTCAGTCATGTGGAGCTGATGGAGTGAAGTTTGGCGTTGGTTATGGGTAGGGTTTGATGATTCTCGCTCTTGGAGTCAAACGTAGCAGATTAGAGATATATGCTTGCTGTTTGTGCTTCATTATATCAGGTCTGGAAGTGTTGATTAAGTCTGAAAATTGTATTTTGAAAGGACTGAAAATTTCTGTCATTATTTCTGAGCAATACAATCTGAAAGTAATCCTTTGCATCAAGTCTTTCAATGTTATTTTCTGTTTATATGCATCTATTCCTTTAGTGTGTTAAATCATTGAATGGCATATGAATAAACAAGCAAACAACATCACATCAAAACCAATTAACAAACAGAGAGCAAACAGAAAAAAATTCAGGGGTCATACATTACACTTTCCATTTCTAATGGGAACCTTTTTTGTGTAAGTTATGTTTTCAGGACATGGTGCTTTTGAGGCCCATTTGTAAAAGGGGACCTAACCCACCTTTACCCCTAATATCAATAAAACAGCAGATATGTAACAATGAAAATTCCCAAAAAATTACCTCAAGTTCAGCAATACAGTCATTTTTACAAATGAGGAGTAACAACAATATCTATTGATAAGTAGAAACGATAGCCCTAACTTCTGTGATGCAATAATATGACAAGTCAAAGGATAGCATAATCATTTGACAGTTTTGTCAAGTAATGACTATGGCCATGAATTATAAACAATGACAGCAGTGTTCACTTTTATCAAAGGCAACAGTGATAATCTCTAGTCACAATAAAAATAGTCATGTTCCATATTCACAAAGTTTTTAAAATCTGATTATACCAAGTGTCTTCACAACTGTAGATAACGATGCTCATTTTTGAAATAATGAAAGCGATAACTGCCATTATCCCTTGGCAACAAATCTAAGTAGTATTCAATAATCGCAGCTGGAAATCTTAACAGCTACTTACACTGTTTAAGGTTTAAAACCCATCTAGAAAAGTTTGAGAGAATCTGATGCTTATATAGAAAAAGAAATCACCAATTTATTGTGATATTACCAGTGATACATTGCCAATAACTTCTGCTAAGGCTTATCAAAACCCAAAGCTTACTCGTAGTCAAATTTGAATGTGAGAGACTCTTTGGACATGAGAACACATTTTTAATCTGATTTAATAATCTGGTTTTACATAGCCCCCCAAAAGAAAAGTCATCTTCCAGACAACAGAAAGTACACTAAAACATCATTATTGGGGGGCTGGGTGAGAAGACTTCCTTGATATAGACATTGAAGGGGAAGGAGTTGAGTGTTGAGAAGCAATAGTGTGCAATTTGTAGACCTCCTCCATTCTTTGCATCAAATGGTGAGTTGCTAGGAGCTCCTTTTCTTGAGAAGTTTTACCATGAGTTGAGTTTTTGCCTTCTTGTTAGCAAGTCTTAATTTAGCAATTTCCCTGTCTTTATCAGCCATTTGTTTGTCCTTATCGGCAATTTCTTTGTCTTTCTAAGCAAGTTCCTTTTCCTTGCCCGCCCCCTTAGTCTTTTCCAAGTTTGTGAGTTGAGTCCGTTGTGCAGGCTATGCTTGGGACCTCAAACTTTGATCATCTTGTTCTTTTCTTAATATTTGGAAAATAAGCATAGACTCATCAATTTGTGCTGCAATATTGTGGTGTGTTGCTATTTCACTTTGTAGCATGAGGTACAAACAATGAATTTTAGACTCAATAGAATATAATGCCTCTAGAACTTTACCATCCGAACCAACAAAGAAAGGAGGTATTCATGTAGGATCCCACTAATGCTACATTTTAGGTACCTTCATGGTAGGCTATCCATGAGAGAAAGATTTTGGTGAACCCTTCATGGCACTCTCCCTCAACAAAGTGTTGAATCCTCTAAGCCTCTTGTAGAACCAAGGGAGAGTGAGTGTTGTCCAACTTTCTTGCAATATCAACAACCTTGCTCATGATATGTGTCAGTGGCTCCAATTTGTATGTATTTTTTGATGGTTCCAAGTGGATCACTAGAGTTTGGTTTGGATAGCTGAATTTTGATTTCCTCATTGCTAATATGGGTTGGGCTATGTGACTCTTCCTGCAATTGTAAACCCTCATGCAACTGTGATTCCTCCTACACTTGTTGAGGACTTCCTTTGTGCAAGGGCTGAAGACTTCCCTCTACCTAAATAGGAGGGAGTGACTAAGATTCTTGTTCTATTTGTTGTCGCATTTCTTGTGTAGGGCTTAAGGGAGGATATTCCATGACCTCAATGGGAGCCCTAAGTAAACTCAACCACTCGTCTATATGTTTTGATGCCTCCTCTGATAGTTCGATTGGTATGGTGGTTGAAGGGAGTTCTCCAGGTGTGGTGCTCAAGGGAGATGTCGATTCTCTAATTTCAGCCTCCCCATCTTCTTCACCATCACCTTCGTTTGTGGGTTCATCTTTAGAAGATGATTCTTCTTGTGTATTTTTCCTTTTTTGTGCAGTGGTCTTGGTTTCCTCTCCTTTTCCTGTTGTAACTTGTAAACCCAAAGATTTCCTTCTAAAGATAGATGGCTAGGAAGGATCATACTTTGCATTTGGTTGAAATTTGCCACTTGCAATTGATGGCATCTATGTAAAAATTGCGTGAAAAAATGATGCACTTGGACATTGTGCATATAGAAGGTTTTGTGTTTCAAAGATAAGAACTCTTGAATTTGTACTGATGATAGATTTTCCTAGTTATTATAAATTACTCCCTTTTTGAGTCCAATCATGTATTCAATCATTCAAACAACGATGTCTGAAGCCCATGTAGCCCTCATTAACCTACTTGTAATAAGACCTAAGATGCATTTCCATTCATTGTTTGCTAGATAATTCTATCATTGGCCTCTATTTCCTTTACTCTAAATGCTTGCCTATTCCTATTTTGTGAGGTTGTCCCAACAAAGTATTTGGATGACTGCTTCTTTTTGGCTTTGAGTGACATGCATTGTAGGTTTTGATACTGAAATTCTTGAGCATGGGATCCCAAATGCTCAATGAAAATCCTCAGGGGTATATGTAATGGTCGCTGCAGAGTTCATATATTGCACAATAAATTTTTGCTCCTTTCTATTATAGTTAGCTACCGTGCTTATTAGCTATGGCTCAAATTCTCAAAACTCAAAATGAGGAACTTGTATTACTTTGTCTACCTGAGCGGCCATTGGTGCATCTTTGAATGGGTGATCTTCAAGACTATTTTCCCACCATAACCGACACTCTATGGTTGTCAAACTCTCGTAGTGAGAGATTCTATGGTCTTCATTCCCTTCACTTGTGGTTCTCTCTGTTTCCCCTTTCCTTTTGTTCTTTTTGTTGATGCCTTCTTTGGTATTTCAGTATTTTCTTTTTCAATGGCCTTGTCTATAGCTGTTTCTAGGATTTTTGGTTTATGCACTAGAGAACTACTTGCCAATTCATTTGCATAAACTATCTCTCTTCATTTTCCAGCCATAATCAACACTGTTTGTGAATTTTGTAATTGTTGAATTTCTTGGTTTTCAATTGCTTGAAATAAACATTCTGCAATCCCCTTAGAATAAAATTTGAATTCAATTTCCTAGGCCACGTACAAGAAGTGATTCCAACATTTTTTAATTCTTGCCCACTATACTATACTATTGAAGCTAACTTTAGACAATTTTTGTCAAACAATTATGCTACTGTGCAATACAAATTTACTAACCTTTTTGCAGCGCCCTAAGTATAAACCTACTTCCTTTTGAGCCTAGATCATGTAGCAAATTGTAAATGATCAGATTGAAATTGTATCCTATTGCATAGACTATTCACCCATATGGGTAAAACCAATAAGGATGTTTGTACGATGCAAAGTGTTCTCTTGATGGCAGGGTATGCAAACCATGTAGGTATGACAAAGATTAAAAGACTAGTTCATACAACATGGGTAAGAGGGTTATACAGTATGATAAAACGAGGAATTCGCTATAGAAGGGTAAACTATACGATAGACTCAAGGAATCAAATTTTCCAAAGGGAAGGATGCACAGTGATTCAAAGAATAGGTCGCATGGTATGGAAGGATGATTGTAGGGAACTATCAAGTTGTAAGGTAAGGATAGAATTAATAGGTTGTATGGTCGCATCTGTAGAAGTATGGCATATGATGGCAAGAAGATCGGATCATACAAATTTGAGGCATGAGAGGCGTACAACTGAATCAATAAGGAGTTATACAATGGTAATACCAGACTCTAGAATGATATGCCATATGATCAAAACATAATTAAGCTGTGCAAGTTGTATGTTTCGGATTTATATGGTAAGTTTGCAGTCAAGCAGAGAGTGATGTACAACGATTGATGGAGATTGAGACCATACTGTGGAGAATGTGAGCCATACAATCATAAAACTCTCTAATCTATGTAGTTTGTCTTTTTGTTTTATTACTTTTTCTAATATAAAATTTCATCTTTTTAATTTTTAATGTCTTGTTTTTTTAAATCTTTTTTAATCTTTTCTTTTTATCTTGAATTCCACTTGTTTTCTACTTTTACTTCCATTTCATGTAGACTCATATAACATGCATGTAGTCCTTACACTTGTTAGTGCATTATGTACCTGTGTATTCCAATTTGAAAATTCCTTCAACAATATTAAGTTGAGTCATACCTTGATTGTTTCTATTGGCTTCCCTTGTTTGTTGAGACTCTATTAAACTTGGCCCTTCTCTTTATTGATACCAAGTTATTTCATTTCGTATAGATGGATTTGCTAAGGGATTGTGTATAGTTCGCCAGACTCTAGTTGGTGGTAGTGCATATGGTTGTGATTTATTGGAACTTGTTAAATGATATCTTTCTCTAAACTCTTGGATAACTTGATCGTATTCGAATTGTTGCACCACAAACAAGTGTTTTGCCATAACCATTGGACAAAGATCTTATTTGCCAAAGAATTTCTAGTGTTCTTTCTTAGGTTCATCTGAATCTTCGATGCTCATATCTCTAGATGATTGATTAGCGTTAACATCTCCAAAAGGGAGGTCAAATTTGATATACCTAGAGTGCATGTCGGAGTAAGGTGAATGTATATGCCATTTGCTATATATCTTAATCCATCTTGCAAGTGGACCGAACAAATATTTGGTTAAGTGTGGGTGTACTCTTGATATTGCACTTTCTCTAATTTCTTCATCCTTACCCATACTTTTCTCATTCAATTCTTCATATCTTGTCTCCTCCCACTCTATCTTATTGGGAAAGTTACCTCTTCCTCCCACAGGCAAGCCCAGAGAATGCTCCGTGAGGAGAAGAAAGAAAGTTAGCTATTAGATCGAGTTTACCCGGTTCCAGGCCTCCAGAAGCAGCCCTCAACTAATGAGGTATAACAGCATGAGCTTGGACTAATCGGAATTCCGGGAGGCAAGAACCTGCCATAGTTTCTTTGCTTGCCCCCACTGACAGATAAGGTGGTTCCAACCGGAGGTGCCACCCTTTCCCTTGGGGCAACTAGTTCCATAGTTTATTTGCTTGCATATTGACTACTATCTAAGAGTTTTTTCTCACCTTACATCTTTTTAGTTTGGAACTGTGGAACCACTTACAACATTCTTTATCAGGATTCCATCTAAAATTTCTAGTTTGGAGTCTCCAGTGGGTTGGTACAAATGTTGTAAGAAGATTTATACAAACAAGATTTTTCCATGGCTTTTTCCCGTAAGGTTTTCCACGTAAAATTGTGTCTCTTGTGCATGTTCTTAATTGCTACATCTTGCATGAATGTTACTGCTATGAATAATCAGAGCTTGAAGAAATATTGCTATTCTTGATTAAGTTGACAAGTAAAGTTTTGATCTATACTGATTCACCCCACCTCTCAATATAAGTGTGTGTTTCATCACGATCGAGGAGTATGTCTACTTCCTCACTTACTCTTAGGTTATCACAAATGAACTCTTGGGGGATTTTCCTCCATTTGACTTCCTTCTGTTAGTTTTATAATCAGATTAATGACACAGAAATTTAATTCAAAATCAGACACAATAACACAACAGATACCCTGGGAAAACCCTCCTCTTGAGGGAGAAAAACCCAACAACAAATATATCTCTTATATATATGTAATGGCAACAAGTCTCTTTACAATGAGGCCAATCTCAAGGCCAATAATCAGCACCTTCACAAGATGCAATGATAGATAAATAATCTGCACTTCCTTGCAACTCAAATCTGCTCTTGAAGAGTTCGCAATCTGCTCTTGATGACTTCACAATCTGCACTTGATGAATTCACAATCTGCTCTTGGTAATTCGCACTTGAGAGAAGAGAAGAGACTTCGAACTTGCTTGTTCTTGAATGAGGAGGAATGAGCTTCTATAAATACATTTGCTTAGAGGGGTCGCACCTTTTCAAGGACAAGGTCGGCCGCCATAAAAATAATTACAAATAATAAATAATAATTACAAAGGAGGTCGGCCATCTTAGAGATATGGTGCCATTAAATAATCACAAATAAATAAGGAAGTATGAAGCCCAAAGCTGCAATAACATCAACACTCCCTCTCAGCTAGGGAGGAATACTTCCTGCTGCACAAGACATATCACCTCATCGTGATGCCAACCACAATGGCTACAACCATATTTGGAAAAGAAACGATATCACCTCATCATGATATCAACCATAATGGCTACAACCATGTATGGTATGTACAAGTGTTCATCACTTGTGTGATGTTGTCACCTCAACATGACTTTCACCATGGCTCTCCCAGAGGGTGGAATCAAGGGATTTCACCTCGAACTTCTCTTACAAAGAACTCATTAATCAAGGGATTTCGCCTTGAACTTCTCTCACAGAGAAGAACTCATTAATCAAGGGATTTCACCTCGAACTTCTCTCACAGAGAAGAACTCATTAATCAAGGGATTTCACCTCAAACTTCTCTTACAGAGAAGAACTCATTAAAGAGGATCACTCATATTGAGACTCCTTCTCAGTTAAGGCTGTATTCTCGACCATACCAAGCTTATCTTGAAAGTACACAAACTTTATCCTGGAGAGAGGCTTGGTGAGAATGTCCGGCGTCTGCTCATCAGTGCTGATATACTTCAACTGAAATGCTTTCCTCAATAACATGTTTAGTTCTGTCATGAAACACTGTATTGACAGACGGCTCCACATAGCTTAATTAACACAATTGATGACAGTCAGCTCCAACGATTGTCCAACCCATCCTGCAAGGAGCTTCAGAAGCCACACTGCTTCTCAAACTGCCACACATGCTGCAATGTACATGACCTCTGCGGTGCTCAGTGCCACTGAAGACTGCTTCCTACTACATTAGGAGATCATCGTAGACCCCAAACTGAAATAACATCCAGAGGTGCTCTTCTGATCAACAACACAACCTACCGAAATAGAATCTGTATAACCATGCAGCTCCAGGATCACACCTGAAGAATATCTCAGCCCATATCCAACTGTCCCATGCAAGTATCTCAGGACATGTTTCACTGCAACAAGATGTACCTGCCTCAGTTCACACATGAATTGACTAAGTGCACTTATTGCATAGCAGATTTCAGGTCTAGTGTTAACTAGATACATCAAGGATCCAATCAACTGCTTGTACATCGTGGGATCCACCAGGTCTGAACGAGCTGTAGTCTCCTTCAACTTGTGCAAGTTGGTTTCCATAGGTGTAGACATGGATTTGCAATCCATCATACCAAATCTCTTCAAAATATCAATAGTAGGCTCCCTTTGAATCTTTAGGTAATTGCATCAACCTTCTGACCTCTTCGTTCAAGAATGCCTGCAACACTTGCCTTAGATAAATGTTTTCTAGCGCACACCTCTGGCACTGTAGAGAGTTCAGGATTGACCTCCTTGATCTCATTGCAGATCACTCTATTCTGAATAGGTTTGTGGAGTTACCAATGACAAATCCAGATGACAGTTTTGAGCAATTCTGATCTCAGCAGCTGAAGGGATCCTCTAAGGATTTAGCACCTAGCCTTGCAATACAGTAATCTTCACTTCTTCTCAGTGAGTTACAAAACTCCCTCTTGATCCCTGCTTCAGAGATTGCAAAGAAGACTTCTGGAAGTGAACTCCCTCTAGCCACCAACTCAGACCCATAACTGCAAGTTGTGATTCCACGCTTGATCATTTCTTTGGTCGGCATAATTTGCTCATAACATGCCTCAAGCTTTTCATCACTAAGCAATCTCTCATCACCTTCTTGCTCCTAGAACTGTCCTAAAAGCATTTTAGAGAGAGATTACTAACAGTTTATAATTATCCAAAGAAATATCAAGGCTAGAATCATACAAGGTTTACTATTTCAAGTTATAGCATGAATACATAAGAGTTTATGAACAATAAATAAAACATAAATAAATAAATCAATCTATAAGAGAAATATATCAAAAGATCAGAATGAAGGGATAAGGAAACTTATCTTTATTTAATTTTGATATAACTCTTTCTTCCGTCTTTTACTCCTCTCGAGAGTGCCAAACTCAGCACAACAAAAAGCAATCTGCACAACTACAGATTTCTTGAATGCAATATGTAGTTAGCATGTAGAACCAACTCTCTCCAAGAGTTCAAGGCTCTATCATAGTTCATGCATTAGAGAATGATACCATCGAAATTACAATTCTCTTTTTATTTCAGAGTCACTCATAAATCTTCACAACCAGCATGCAATAAATGATATCTTCAAAAAATCTTATGCTAGTGAACACAATTCAAGAGAAACCACTATCTCTCTTTACTAATTACAAGATCCAACTAAATGATATAACTCAGCAAACAAAGAATACTTATCTCTTTAAATATTCTAATGGATGCAAATAGTGGACGCAGTAAGATACGTTGCTCTTGCATATAGATCAGCACACAACCTTCACGGCTTGAACATAGGCCCATGGCTTAGAATAGAAATTCCGTAGAATCCTTCTGAGGAGAGATTTCATCCACTTCCGCAAATGAAGCATGCTAATTAGGCCTAGTGGGGCAATCCTTTGCATAGTGACCAAACATGTCACAACGAAAACATTGGACTTTGGAGAGGTCCCACTTCTTCTTGAATGGGGGAGCACCATCAACTCCTTTATCTCTATTCCTCTTGAAATATCCTTTCTTTCCACCTTTCTCTTTCTTCTTCGAGGATTGAGCGGAAAGAACATGAATGTCTTCATTTGTAGAGCTTCAACCAATACCTCTCGCAGCCAACCTAGACTCTTTTTGAATACAATCTGCCCTTAAACGATCAAACTTGGGAAGTTTCGATCTTGCACTGATTCCTTGAATGTAAGACTCCCAAGATGAAGGAAGACCATTAAGGGCAAGCATGGTCAAATCCTTGACATCAACAAAATGATCAATAGAAGAGAGCTGATCTCTCAATTCGGAAATCTTCATGAAGTAAGCGATGACAGATTCTCCTTCCGCCATCTTCGCATGATGAAGTTGTTGCTTCAATGCAAGTGCACGGCTTGTGTTGTTGATCTCATACATCTTGCCGTCTTCATCTTAGAGATGATGGGAACAATATGATCCTTCACGGAATCAACTAACATCTTCTTTGCCTTAGTATCTTTCTTCTTCCATTGAATCTTCCCTTCCTCATTAGCAAGCTCGGAAACTTTGCTCTCCACAAACTCAGCCAATTCACTTTCTTCCAAGGAGAGCATAATTCTGAATCTCCAAAATGGGAAATTAGATGCTCCCTCAAGTCTATCCTCAAGCTTAAGACTGATCACCATCTTGACGAAGAGATAGAAGTAAACGATTAGAAAGAGAGTAAAGAGTATCCCTGTAATAACAATCTGATCAAGATCTTCTTCAAACCCGCTCTGATACCATGTTAGTTTTATGATTAGATTAATGACACAGAAATTTAATTCAAAATCAGACACAATAACACAACAGATACCTTGGGAAAACCCTCCTCTTGAGGGAGAAAACCCAGCAACAAATATATATCTCTTATATATATGTAATGGCAACAAGTCTCTTTACAATGAGGCCAATCTCAAGGCCAATAATCAGCACCTTCACAAGATGCAATGATAGATAAATAATCTGCACTTCCTTGCAACTCAAATCTGCTCTTGAAGAGTTCGCAATCTGCTCTTGATGACTTCACAATCTGCATTTGATGAATTCACAATCTGCTCTTGGTAATTCACACTTGAGAGAAGAGAAGAGACTTCGAACTTGCTTGTTCTTGAATGAGGAGGAATGAGCTTCTATATATACATGTTGCTTAGAGGGGTCGCACCTTTTCAAGGACAAGGTCAGCCGCCATAAAAATAATTACAAATAATAAATAATAATTACAAAGGAGGTCGGCCATCTTAGAGATATGTTGCCATTAAATAATAACAAATAAATAAGGAAGTATGAAGCCCGAAGCTGCAATAACATCAACACCTTCCATATATGTTCTTTCACCAATATATTCCACAAGGTCTTGTGTGAGTTCATCTTCTCTTTCTTGATTAGATCATAGGTTCTTCAACCAATTGTCCCATTATATGGTCATTTTAATCAGACTTATTTGAAAGCGACGATACCAAATGTTTATTTTCTCCACAAATATACAATTACTACAACACAATAAACTGAATTGTACATACATGATTGATTCACATGAGAATA
Organism: Sequoia sempervirens; assembly: GCA_007258455.2. NCBI lineage: Eukaryota > Viridiplantae > Streptophyta > Pinopsida > Cupressales > Cupressaceae > Sequoia > Sequoia sempervirens. The sequence continues at coordinate 34,348 of VDFB02147423.1, read as the reverse complement.
ACATAGTAATTTAGAAGATATAATAGTTTTTATTTCATTCAATGTTTCAATGCTCTTCTACAAAAATGGGGAGGGGAATGATCCTCCAACAACACGGTCCCTTTTCCTAACTACAAAACAAGTATATAAACTTGTTGATGGTTGCCAAGGAATTCCAACTATTGGCAACTACCCAAATCTACTTCAATCAATCGACGATTCATAACTACACTGTCATGAGCCCAACTGGCTCCTCTTCAAACCCATGTTGTTTTGATTATCTTTTTGTGTTCTTTTTAGTTTTTTAAGAAAGTTTCTAGAGAGAAATAGAAGGGGCGCAACATATAATTGCTCATAGAACTCACATCTGAGCTAGAATTGACAAAATGAAATTGCAGAAGGTATTAAATAACCATAATAATGAGATTGCATGTTTTAGACATACCCGAAATGCTCCAAATTATTTTATTAAGAAAAATGTCCAGTTTGCTAGCCAAGAATGAAGGAAACTGACAAATCCAAGTGTAGGAGACAATGGAATGATTTCTCTCGCCTGAAAACTGGGGCAAAAGAACTATAGAGGCTAGGCGCCAATGAAGAAGCTGAGAAACTCCCAGAAAGGAAGGCGTTTCTCCTCAAAACTCCAAACGCCCTTGAGAAGAGAGCCACACACTTCAATAAGGAAGCCACATCCTTAGCACAGAAAGTACGGCCATGAAGGTGGAGTGTCTGCCAGATGAAGAAGGACGCCAACTCTCAAACCCTCCTGTATCTTATTGAAATCTACTGAATACTGCACCAAAATTCCTGATTAAGCACTGTAGAAACTTCTGAATTGAAGCCCCCGCTGTTGCAATCATTCAACTAATCTTTCATAGTCTCACAATCACAGATTCAATGAAGAATTGACGCTCTCCAATGAAGGTTTTCCTGGAACCCTTGTCCTCAGACAAAAATCCACAGAGAAGAATAAATTATGCAAAGTCAAATGATCAAAGATGAGTTTGATTTGCAATTTCTCCCTTTTATGCAAAAAGGCACGCACTTCTTGAAGAGCAACGCACTTTTGGTCATTTAAATACATTAAAATATATTTAATTACCTTTTCAATAGTTATAAATTAAATCTTTGAAGTGGGCGCATCTTTTGAGTCACTTAAGTGATTTAATTTATCACTTTATAAACCTTAAGTCACTTTTAGATTTATTTAAGTGATTTTTTAATCTTTTTATAAAGTCAATTTGACTTTATAATATTCCATTTAAGTTAAATAATTAACTTAACCACTTAAATAATCATAACTCTCTCCAAACTCGGTATTTTTTTGTGCTGTCAGAAGCTGGCGAACACTATGCTACAGATGCCTACACTGAATCTACTACTGGAATGAAGGAGTGGGAACATCAATTACCCACTAAACGGCCACTGGCTCCCTAACCAAGAACTGTCAGCCTACGAGAGTCTGAGTAATAGGCTAACCATCATCAACCAAGATCATCTTGAAAAAGGGGACATTACAGTCCGCCCTCCCAGAAATTGCTTGTCCGCAAGCAATCTCAACAGCAAAGAATCAACCACTCCACCAGGATCCCAAGGATAGAGCCATGAAATGTCCCTACTGTCATCAACTATCTCCTATAACTCCCATATCTGATCAATGGGATCATCATGCTGTACCTCGTCAATTTCAACACCATCTGATACAGGAGAGAGAAACTCACAAGGAAGCAAGTCAAACTGTTGACAACACCTACTCCCCAAATCTGAACGAGATATGCTATCATCCAACATGTCTAATACATGCATACCAGAACTGTGAATCCTATGTAGATCATGTACATGATAATTGAAAGTGAAATTGTGTAGATTCCTGACCATGTACACACTGTGAACCTCCTCAACAAGCTCTGTCTGAAATCCCGATGCACTGACGGAATCTCTGATACTATGATCGAAGCTCACCCCTAAACTAGGGTCAAGAGTGGAATCAACATCCACCTCAAAGAGCAGATTATCACAAGACAATGTAGCATCCGCCTCATAAAGAGGATCGTGTACAAATTGAGCCTCATAACTGTACTGATCCCAATCAAACACCTATGACCCCACAGAACTAGAAGCAAAATGATAATCCTCTAGAATCTCTTGTTCTATCTTCTCACTTTTTTCATTGATGAAAATGATAGATCGCATACTCCCATCCTTAATACCAGCTTGTTGGTCTGTTAAATCAGCAATGTCATCACCCTCATAAAACCACTCCATTTGTCTATTTGTACCCTTAGGCTTAAGAGGACAATTGTGCTTTTGGTCATAAGGAGCTTTGCAATAGAAACATAGCTTGCTTTTATGCAAATCATTTATTGTTTCTCGGTCCAATGGAGCTGCAAACTTCATTTTTTCATCAACATTTTTTGATTTCTTAGATTCTGATTTGCTATCATTCTAGGATGAAGATGCTTCTGCATTTGAAGTGAACTTACCACGTGAAGCTGTAAGTTCCATGCTACGAGCTTTCTCATAGCTTCGTGCAAGGTAAGTGGATCGAATGCCTTGATCCAACCTTTCATTGGCTCCTGGAGACCTTCTACAAATAGAATGACAAATCTCCTCTCTGAGATTCTGGTAACCATAATCGAGAGCTTCTGAAACTCACCAATATAAGACTCCAAGCTACCCAACTGCTTCAGTTGAGCAAGGTCTCTGAAGTAAAGTTCTGGATCACGCCTGTCAAACCTCTCAACCAATCTGTCAATGAATTACTGGTAAGAAGTTATCCTATCATGGTGGAGTGTGACCATGCCATGGTGCCACCAGTCATGTGCCATGCCATCCAGGTGAAGTGCTGCAAATCTTATGGCATCCTCTTCTGCCATTTGACGTAGTGTCAAAAAAGTATCTAGTATGCTCACCCAGGCTCGAGTTGTGACTTTGCCACTACCATCAAAATTAGTTAAAGTAAGTTTGTTGGTAGCCTGCCTTAGATCATTATACCTGTTTTTAGGCCTCCTATCTGTCCAGTTCCTACCATGCTCTCTTTTCTGGCTCAGAAATTTGTCGAAGTTGAGATCCTTAACTCTTTGGGACAAAGCATCCCACTCGTCATGCTGTGTCATGATGTTATCTGCAAAATTCACATCACCTCCCTCAGCCACATTCTCCTCAACAGGGTCATTTCTGATAAATGTTGGCCCAGTAGGCCTGTCATAGGTGCGTACTGGAGTAACTGTCCTCTGTCTATCTCCATGTACACTACCTTCCTGATCCGGATCCCGATTTGGCCTTCTCTGAATGCTCAAATTCTGGACGTTGGTACTTAGCTGTTGGAGGATGTTCGCCACCTGTTCCTGTCCTACAACAAGGCCTCTCAGTACATCTCTGGCCTCCCTGTCCTCGTCATTAAGACGGTTCCTGTATGGTCCTTCCTCATCTCTGTCAGCCGTGTTATCCAACTCTAAATCTTTGTCCTGTTCGTCAAATGGAAATGCCGAAAACGGTTCAAAGGTACTTCTCCGATATCCAGGACCCCTGCGTGAGTAGTACCTGTCAAATCTGTCCTGATGTGACTGCATAGAAGCTGCTAACCCTCCAGGCTAGCAGGATTAGTGCTCTGATACCACTGTGATGAGCCCAACTGGCTCCTCTTCAAACCCTTGTTGTTTTGATTATCTTTTTGTGTTCTTTTTAGTTTTTTAAGAAAGTTTCTAGAGAGAAATAGAAGGGGCGCAGCGTAGCATATAATTGCTCATAGAACTCACATCTGAGCTAGAATTGACAAAATGAAATTGCAGAAGGTATTAAATAACCATAACAATGAGATTGCATGTTTCAGACATACCCGAAATGCTTCAGATTATTTTATTAAGAAAAATGTCTAGTTTGCTAGCCAAGAATGAAGGAAACTGACAAATCCAAGCGTAGGAGACAATGGAATGATTTCTCTTGCTTGAAAACTAGGGCAAAAGAACTGTAGAGGCTAGGTGCCAATGAAGAAGTTGAGAAACTCCCAGAAAGGAAGGCATTTCTCCTAAAAACTCCAAATGCCCTTGAGAAAAGAGCCACACACTTCAATAAGGAAGTCACGTCCTCAGCACAAAAAGTATGGCCATGAAGGTGGAGTGTTTGCCGGATGAAGGACGCCAACTCTCAAACCCTCTTGTATCTTATTGAAATCTATTGAACACTGCACCAAAATTCCTGATTAAGCACTGTAGAAACTTCTGAATTGAAGCCCCCGCTATTGCAATCATTCAACTGATCTTTCACAGTCTCACAATCACAAATTCAATGAAGAATTGATGCTCTCCAATGAAGGTTTTCCTAAAACCCTTGTCCTTAGACAAAAATCCACAGAGAAGAATAAATTATGCAAAGTCAAATGATCAAAGATGAGTTTTATTTGCAATTTCTCCCTTCTATGCAAAAAGGCACGCATTTTTTGAAGAGCAACGCACTTTTGGTCATTTAAATACATTAAAATGTATTTAATTACCTTTTCAATAGTTATCAATTAAATCTTTGAAGTGGGCGCATCTTTTGAGTCACTTAAGTGATTTAATTTATCACTTTATAAACCTTAAGTCACTTTTAGATTTATTTAAGTGATGTTTTAATCTTTTTATAAAGTCAATTTGACTTTATAATATTCCAATTAAGTTAAATAATTAACTTAACCACTTAAATAATCATAACTCTCTCCAAACTCAGTATTTTTCTGTGCCGTCAGAAGCTGGCGAACACTGTGCTACAGATGCCTGCACTGAATCTGCTACTGGAATGAAGGAGTGGGAATGTCAATTACCCACCAAACGGCCACTGACTCCCTAACCAAGAACTGTCAGCCTACGAGAGTCTGAGTAATAGGCTAACCATCATCAACCAAGATCATGCTGAAAAAGGGGACATTACATACACTCGCCAACTAATTGAAGATATAACCAATGTAAACTATAACTAATATATGTTTTAGCTATCTACACTCATTAGTAGAGCAAAGTGGGTCATTCCTCTTATCTTATGGTTGTCATCGCAATATCCACACCTTGCGCATTTTGGACATTAGCTTGCAGCAGGACCAGGTTCACAACTATAATAGTAAATGCTTTGACCCTTGTGCTTGCCTCCATGCCCTTGACCTCCTCCACTACGTCCTTTGCAAGTGGTTGTGGTTGCAATTGAGGCTAGGTGACCATATTGAGGACTTGCTTTCTCTTAGTTGCAAAGTGTTTAACCTTGCAAGCGGTAATGTCATGTGTTGGGCTGCTACATAATGCACACTAGTAGTTGACAGTAATTCCAATCAATTTATGGCAAATGGTGCAATTGGGAATGTGCGGAAGCGAAGGAAGTTGAGCAACACTCATTGCCTAAGCTCTCATCTCTAGAGTTAGTTGCTTTGGTGTCCCTCACCAAGACAATCCATGCACTATAACTTGTGTTTGGTCTTTGTGGCACATGTAATCTCTTCCATGTGTGCAACCATCTAACTCACCTTCTTCTCCAAGTGCATGGTCAACCCAAATATTGGTGGCTCTCCAAAGGCCTCCAAATGGAAAGCATATTCTAGCACATCCTTCTAATTAGCCACAATGTATTTAACCAATTCCAGCCGCCTGTGAGGTGTGAGTCCACCAATAATCCATTTCTTGTGTCTTATTGGATCAAACTTTGGGGTGATCTTAAACACTAGCTCCTTGAAACACTAATCATACTTTCACACTTAGCCCATAGCAACTGCTTGATCACCTTCGAGGTTGTGATGTTCCTATGCACCAATTTGGGGTAGTCAAAATTTTCAAGGAACTTGGCCTTAATCTTTGCAATATCCCCCTTTGTTCTAGTGGGTTCATATGGGGAGTACCAGTCCTAGGAGTGGCTGCAAATAATTTGATTTTTCAATCATCATCCAAGACATTCTTGGCTTGTGAGACTTTGCTAATGTGTTCTAGTGTTGTGAGATCTCATCATTCCTAGTGAAAGGCTTCATGGTGGTCAATGTGGACTCATAGTTTACCACAATGTTCTGTATGTGTCAAATTAGCAAATTTTCTACTCACCTAAAATTTTATTAAACATGTGACTGCTCAACCTATCTAACTCATTCTCCTAAACAAACCATCCAAGCTGCCTTACTGCAATCCGTTGCACCTCTTCACTATCACTTAACACAAACCTCTAATTCAATTGATCTGAGGGGGTGTGTGTTTGTATATTAAAGCATGGTTTGTCCCCATCATTGTGTGCATACTCCATTTTGGCAGCTAATACATTAGGTTAATATATTGGTGTCCCATCTTGTAGATTACTGATCTTAAGCCATGCATGACCAACTTGTCCATCACTAAAAGTCACTCCTGCATGATCTTCTTTATCAATTCCTCCTTTGTGCCCTTCCTTAGTGTGATGTTCCTTGTTGGGTTAATCCACATGAGATGTGGTAATTGTAGCCATTCTTGCCTTGATTATACCTCAACCTAACTTCCTGCTTGGAGCTGCTTGTATCCATGCTTGGGCCTCGCCATTCTTTTAATGACAAATAGACCTCTTGTAAACCTTGTGCCTTGATGCATAGTGGCAGCTACTCCATTCTGAGGGCCTCGACACATTATCATGCAACATCTTAACCCAAAGCAAAAGCTGCTTCATAATTTTGTGCAAAACTGGGGTTAGGAATTTGTGTAGTGCTTCATCCACAAAACAGTTTATTGAAACAACAAATTGTAAAATGCAGGTGTCAATGGTGCCTTTCATGAAAGTGTCAACAATGTGCATCTAGATTGTGTCTAATTGTTGAAGCCTTGCAATGTTTTCTGCTGGCCACTCGATCATCCTCTGATATTGAGATCTGCACTATTTTGCCTATGATGCCAACTAATCAAACAAATGCTTTGGTAATGCCATGCATAACTTTTCATTCAAGGGATCGAGCAACTCAATCCTATGCCATTCTCTCAGGTGTGTGATTGTAGGTACTTACATATGGATAAACTTCTCAACCTTTGTAGTGAACCATTTATGAGCATCCATGTGCATGACCTGCCAAGGCATCCTAACATCATAGAGTGCAACTATTAAGAGGGTCCTAATAATCAAAATTTTAGCTGTTCCATTCTCATGAATGCAATGACCTATGGCTAAACACCTATTTTTCTCTCATGCATCGACTTTTAGATTTTCTGTGTCACTTGGAGCATGCTTAAATTCTTCACCCTCAATTTGAGCTATGTGATTTGACAATATACAAGTATAAACATGACAAATATATCCACATGTTGTACCCCAAAATTAAAATTTTTTTTACACTTAGACATTTTGAAGAAATGAGTAAAAGTTTTGTTAAATCAGTTAAAAAGGACAGAATTTGGGTGTGCACGTTTTGCATGAGGGGTCAAAACACAAAATTTTCAACTTCTGACGATCTGGGTCTGCTAAGAACAACTTAACCTACAAAACCCAGATCTCAGTTTTTCATCCCTAAAATTTAGGAAAACTGCTATTTTTAGAAATTTTCTCGAAATTGTAACATTTTTTGGGTTTTTTTGGGTTTCTTGGGAAATGAATACTGGCAAAACTTTCTAAAAATAGAAAGTTTCTAAGAATAGAAAGTTTGTCCGCCAGGGTCCAAACTGATTTTGATTGGTTCAAAATACGTCCATATCAGGCTGGTTCAGTCGGAATCTCAAAATAGTCAGTTTTACTCTAGTGGGTCTAATCTGCTTTTTTAGAAGCATATCTGGAGCACCGAGGTCATCAATGGAGGTCATTCAGTTGCCAGGTGTCAGATTCAACGTTCAAAGCATTCGACAAAAGGCAAGTTGGTGGACGAGCTCGAAGAACGAAGAAGTTGAAAAATGATGAAAATTTTCTAACACTGCCAGACTTGGGCGCCTCAGGTGAAGAAGGGCGCCCATCTTTTTAGGGCATCAGATGACAAAATTAGGGTTTGTGCCCCCAGTCAAACTTGTTCAGTTCTTTGCTAGCTCCGTGATAAATTCAACGGCACAGTTATCAAATCATCCAGTCATCCGGGATTCGAAGCTGAATAGGGAGGTTTCACACAGAAGTCAGAGTGGAGGAAATGAGAAATATCAAAAATTGACTAAGTGTGGAGACTTTGGGCGCCCCTGGTGAAGAAGGGCGCCCAACTTTTTGAGGCATCTGATCTCGCACTGAGGGTTTGAAAATAGGCTCAGTCTCTTCAGATTTCAATCAGCTTCAACGTGCCTGCCTTCGTCATATCATTCGACTCGCCATCTTCCGGCAAATTCAAATCGAAGACGAACATGCAGAATAAAGATTTCAAACTCGAAGTCGAAAAACAGTAAAAATGGCTAAGTTTGGGTAAAGTGGGCGCCCCTGGTGAAGAAAGGCGCCCAAGTTTTCAAGGGGTCAAACGAATGAATTCATAAAAGAGTGTCTAACGTGATTTCTTTGTAGTTGATCAAGCTTTCAAACAAGATGTCTAGCATGCCTTTCGGAGCTCGCAGTCGCAAGATATTAGGAGCCGAATGGAGGGTCCAACAAGAGTTGAATTTCAAAGTTTTGAAGCAAACACAGGAAAGTGAAAATTTGACTAAGTATGGATGAAATGGGCGCCCCCAGTCAAAAAAGGCGCCCAAACTTTTGAAGGGTTAAAATTCACTTTTTGGCAAATCTCTTCCAAAAGACCCCTCCTTATTCTTCGTCAGCTTCGCGATGAACATAGTCTTCAGTCGATTCGACGCCTGGAACTCCAAATTCAACGAAATCATCTGTAGAAGAGGAGCTAATGAAGAAATTGTAGATCAGAAAAATGGCTAACACTGTGAAAGTTCGGAGCCCCTCGAAGAAAAAGGCTCCCATGAATTCAGAGGTCAAGATCAAGTTTTTAGCCAAAGGCTCCTCCAGAACATCTTTCTCAGAATCCGTCAAGCTCCGCCGTGAAACCTTCAGCTCGCCTGTCGGGTTAATCTGTCAACGGCGGGTTAATCTGTCAACGGGAAATCAGAGGCGAAGTAGCATGTCAAAATGAAGGAAAGTTGGAAAGGTTAAAATTTTGACTAACACTGGAAGAAGTGGGCGCCCCTGGTGAAGAAGGGCGCCCAACTTCTCATGCCTTAGAGAATTTTTTTTGAGATTTTCAAAAGGTTTCAAAATTGCAAAGTGAGCGAAGTTGGCGTCCAAACACATTGAACAGAGATTGTAAGGTTTTGAAATAAAAACAAAAGAAAGCAAACCTATTTCAGACCCTAAGTATATTTAAGACATCTCTTCCTTTCAGTTTTCATCATTTTTGCAGGTGGCTTCCAAAAAAGAAAAGTTGAGCAGCAACTTTAAGGTTTTATTTCAAGATTCAAGAGCTCAAGGTTGCTGATTTTCATGAATAATTTTCAGACCAGCAACATAAGATCTTGCTTTTTCATGCTTTTTCCATCCAGAAGGTCAAATTTTTGAAGAAGAAGATCAGAGATTTCAATTTTCAGCCTTCTGGGTTTGCTCAACTCGTTCTTCTGAAGAATTTTTCAAGAAACTTTCATCAAGTTGCAGCAGCTGCTTTTTAGTTGCATGTCAGTGAAATCTTCAGGGTTTCTAATTTTTGATCATCTGGGTCCTCTCACAACAGTCTTCTAAAGAAAACCCATATCGCAGCTTTTTTTCAAGAAAGTTCAAAAACCTAGGGTTGGCTGCTTTTTCGATCAAACGTCGGGTTTTGCAAATCCAATCAACTGGGTTCATTTCTAATCACATTCTGGACAAAACCCAGGTGCCGCCTTTTCGGTGGAAAATTGAAGAAATTAGGGTTTGCTGCTTAGTCAAAATTCAAGATTTTCAAAAACGGACGATCTGGGTTGTCTTGCAACGAAATTCTAAAGAAAACCCGTATCTCAGATAAATTCCCAAAAATTTGTCTGTTTGAAGACGAAAAACCAGCATTCTAAAAATAGAAAGTTGCTCAAGACTTGCCTGAACATAGGCGAGTTTACAGTCATTCTTCAAGGTTTTCAATATGGAATACACTCCCCTCGAGTTTAAGACCAAATCAGAACTATGTCAGAAGTTCATCATCTCAGCTGAAGAACGAGAGAAGGTGTGATATGAGAAAAAGGAAAGGTATCAAAAAAGAGTTGTGCAATACTCTTCTATTGGAAATCAAGCGAAGTGTCAAAAGCATAAAGTTGCAGAGCCGCCAAGTTATCAAATTTGTGAGTCATCTTTTGGGGCAGCGATGTTTTTCAAGAACAAAACTCATAAAGCAACTGAAGAAGTGAAAGATCCTCTAGGTTTGATCACAAAAGGCGAAGAGATCTTGGAGAATCGAATATTGCCTTAAGATAGTATAGATGCACCGAACCGGGACACAGTTTCTAATTTCCTAGCGGATATGATCGAGCTTTAAAGCAACTTTCTTCTAGAAGCTTTCTTTCCCGCTTTCTTTCTATTCTTGGAACGATTCCTTATCCATTCTTTGAAGAAGAGAAAGAAGATAAATGTAATAGTTGGCGTTTCCCGCTTTTTCTGCTTTTAGGGTTTTAGATGTTATCTTCTTTCTAGATTTAGTAATAAAGCTTGCTTGCTGAGCAAGCCCTAGATTGTGAAAGCAAGGAGATTTTAGGGTTCCCTACTCCTCTGCTTGTCTATAAATAAGAGCCTTTGCTCATTAGTTTCTTTAACGGTTATTGTGTTAGCAAATTGCGAGCCTGTATTGCAGCAAGTTGTTATTCAGTTTCAGTTCACTTGTGTTGTGATAGCAAATTGTTGAGCCTCTTTAGCCAACAAGGAGTTAGTGTGATTGCTGTTTCTATTGTGTAAGAGCAAGATTGCAAGCCTCTTTAGCTGCAATTTCTTGTTCCAGGCATGTTAGAAGTGAGCTTTGTTCTAGAAATTTGAGTAATAAAATCATGAGCCTCCTTTGCCTTGGTCCAAAATCTCAGATTTCCGTTATTTGTGTTATGCTTTTATGATCTTGATTTCAGCTTACATTGAAGTGTGTAGATGTTTGTTGGAAAAGAGTTTATTGAAGCACTTTGTCAGAGAATCTACCTTGTTCATTTCTAGTTTCTCTTGCTCTGCTTATTACTTGAGAAGTTAGAAACGTCTTTAGTTTAAGTTAGTCATAGTTGAAGTTCTTAAATCGGAAAATCTCAGCTGCGGCGTTTGTGTTTTATAAACCTTGTGCTCTAGCTGATCAAAAAGATAGGCAACTTAGTTCTTAGTTTACTTTCTTTCAACACCATCAGCAAGAGGGAGCTTCCCCTCCTAATTTGAAGAGCAGTTTATCTGTGCATAGCTGTCCGTTTTCAAATCCGCATTCCAGAGGTGCGAATTTAAACGCCAACACCACAAACATTGTGAACATAGGAAATGGCAGAATTTTGTTGCTTCTATTCATTCATCATTTAATATCATCTTTACATCGTTAGGGAGCTTACATAGATTTCTCCTATTTAAAAATGATACTACATTTTTATTACTGTGTTTACCAAGTAGTTATAATCAATAATACTATGGGGGAGAACTATTAAATAAATTTTCTAAGATGCACCCTAGGAAAGTGCTCCCTTCTATGCATGTTATTACAATATTCAAGATGAAACAAAACATGGTGCCAACAGGTCTATTTTTTATTGTAGTTATCCATATCAAAAATCTATTTGAAGATTTCCTGATTTAGATATTGAGCTTGTGGACCAAATTGTATTTAAGCTTTTCTTATGTGCAAGCAAGCTAGTTTTAGTCTAGAGAACTTCAATTAGCTTTTTATTAATTTTTCATGCAGAACTTTGTAAACACCTATAAATTAGTGCCATTTGCTCTCTATATTTTTAATGGTAATTGTTACAACTATTTTTTTGCTTATATTGTTCTTCGAGTTATCTTGTTTATTCTTATGTTTGTTCATTTGTCAAGTTGGATGGTCCTCAAAAAGTGAAGCTTTGTATTAAGCTTCATTGAAGAAGTTATTGTGGCTATGTATGTGATAGCATCTAACTTGTTTCTTGAAACATTTTGTTTTTTCCAATCCAATTCTTGTGTTGTAGTCATGTTATCTAGTCTTTGCTTTTAGCTAGAGAGTGCAAGAATTTGTCAACTATTGTTGGTGTATATACTTTCAAGAAAAGATATAAAAATCTCTCAGCTTCAATATAATTGCTGTAAAGTCTGTGCCCTTACCTGAGAACAAAAATAAAGGCATTTTCTTTAGTTTGTTTGCGACGTATTCAAAATCCCAAGATTTAACTTGACATATTATAAAAACCTAAACGTCATTTCCTTAGGTTTTAGGATTTAGTTTTGTTTTCTGTTACAAGGGAGCTTCCCCTTCTAATTGGAAAAAAGGTTTATCACATGCTGTTGTATTTTATGTTGTATTGAAAGACACAAATTAAAATGGTAACACCTTAGACAACAATGACCATTCTTGAGAGTATAATCAGCCATCATAATTCTCATTATGTTCCACTCCATGGCATTTAATGCTCCAGTGGCATGATACTTGAATTGGAAAAATCTTAAATATGTCCAAATGGAAACCTAACTGACAGACTTGTTTAGAATATTAAATATGCCACCTATGTTGCCGATTCTTTTTGAAATGGGCAAAAAACTTTTGGGTGTGAAGATGCTTCAACCTTATGATGACAAAGAGGGATATTGATGGTTCTCCAATTTTGACTACGATAGACCGACTTCTGGGTTCACATTCAACATCACATTACTTAGGGTGTCTTCTTATAGATTTCAGGCTTTCACTCAGGTGGACATGCCTTTAGTCATGTAGAGTTCTTTTGGTTACATACGATCTTCATTCCAAGGCTTGGAATAATTACAAAGGAATTTGCTTTTTAGGGCTTAGAGATTGTGGCAATTGGATGGCTGGGGTTTTTTGACAAAAAATTAGGTTCATCCCCTCATTCTTTCTATCAAATGTATTTCCTTTCTTCCCAAAACTTAGAAACTACTAATAGCTTCTACATGAATATTTGATTTTCTAGTTATAGAGATAGCATCTCCAAGAGTTTGTTACGAAACAGCCCTTACATTAGTTCAAATTTATGACCACAAGTTGAGGATGAAGACATCTAATGCCATATCCAATAAAATGCATGAGTTGGGTACAATGTGACTTTTCCCAATTTTGATCCACTCATTGAATCAAAGCCTTAGCAAATTGGTTAAAGCTCCTCCTAGTGATTCAAGATAGCCATCTAGTTCCCCATGCATGGATTGCCCCATCCAATTGCTACAAAGCCACAATTAATTTCTTCATTGTGTCATAGATTTACCCCTCCTTGAATGTTAACAGGATTTTGTTTAGCCATATGTACATCTACTTCAAAAAGTCATATTCTGGGATCTTCATCTGCAAGTCAAGAGAGTTTTTTGTTGGCTTCTTTTCTTAGGGTCAATTAATGGGTTAATCTCATCTTCTTCAAACTCTTAATCCACTGGCCTTTTCCCAAAAGTGATACTTCCTTCTTGATATTTTCTTTGAATTCTGTGAAATCCCACCAGCTCCTCTTTTATCAGAAAATTTAAAGCATCTTTTGGATAAATTCCTCTGTCATTTTTGGCAGTGGTAGCGATAACCAAGGCTCTGATGCCATTTGCTGCATTCCTACCCCATTAATAGCAAGCTAATGCAGAAAGTGTTGAATAACAGAAATTAACATGTACTTGAAAATCCAAATGTGGCTCTCTGTTTTGCATTAGCAAATTAAAATTGAAAGAGATATTTTTAAGGTTTTCCCTCATATCTTAATGGATAAGTGAACCTAAAAATCCCATGACTTAACCCTTCATTAATCCTAGGTAGACTAGACACTATTTGAATAATAACACCAGGGACTACAGACTAAAACATAAATATCACAATATGCTGTCTAAGTGCATGACGACAAATCTCTTTTTTGCACTGTTTTTGTAAGAGCATAATATAGTGACCAAATGTTTTTTAAATTTGATATTTTTTGTCGTATTTCCGCCTGGATGTCAGCATCTTCTGATCTTAAATTATAACTGCAGCACTGCTGATCTTTCTTGACAAAATTTGTGATATACAACCGTATGACTAGCATAATGTAGTTATTTGTTTTTACTTTAAAATCTGTATTTCTTTAATCTAATAAATTAATTATCCCTTCTCTGCCATTTGACTGCACTGTTTAAAAAAATAAAAACACTTAATTTGGTTTTCATGGTTCTAGTTTGCATCAAGTTCATTTTTTTTAAAGTTTCAATTTGCATCAAATTCATTTTTTTTTTTTTAAAGTTTCGATTGCATCAAAGACACCTGTACTTTTTTTGCATCTATTTGACAGTTCTTACAAAAGAGTAGATATCATAATTGATTTTGATGATTACATTTTCCTAAGCATTTTGGCTGGAACAACTTAAAATATTGAAACCCCTTCACTGGCTAATTTATTTACAGGAAAATTTTGTTAGTGACCTCTTCCTTGATCACATATTGCTCGGTCAAAAGCCATTCCTCTGACCCTCATTTTTTTCCTTGTAGGTGCAGTTCAGGCATCTCAGGTTTCTTTAGGTGTAATATCAGCAAATGGTGAAAGAACACTTGGGGACAACCAAAAGCCAGAGTCAGCAAATCCATTAATGAAAGATGAAAGACAACCAGAAAGAACAAGTTCAGATAGAGGGACATCCTTGTCTTCAAAGGCTGTAGATGATGATGCAAAGCATGGAGTTGCTTGGTGTAAGGAACACACTAACCATCTTCCAATGGCAGATGGTCTTTCTCAAGAAGTTCGGAATTTAAGGCCAGGGATAGCTCCAGGACTGAAATTTGGTGGTACTGGTAATTCACCTGACTTGCCATGGGTATCTACGACTGGGATAGGTTCAAATGGAAAAACCATTTCTGGTGTGATGTATAGGTACAATAAAAGTCAAGTTAGAATTGTGTGTGCCTGCCATGGAAGACACATGTCACCTACTGAGTTTGTACAACATGGAAATGATGCAGACGTTTCAAATTTGGATAACAATGTGGTGGCTAATTCGGTCCCTAGTGGCAATCAGGCAACATCTGCTCAAGGTTGAAATTATCTATTAGCAATCACCTAAAAATGGACATGGGAGTGCACGGCTAGGAAAGTTGCTTTTGGGACTTTTTTCTTTTACAATTTTTTGATACCGAAATTAGTATTTTGCATGCTCACGTGATTTGAAGCTGCTGACACAACTTACCTAGAAGCACTATGTTGCGGTCTGTGAATTTTTGGTTGTAAATAATCATTTAGAACAACAATTTATATGAAGCCTGAGCTCAACCAGATACATAACCCCATTGCTTTCATGGCTAGTAGTGCTTCTATTTTATGTGTTAAAACCACTATCTCGTACAATTTTATTTCATTTCAAAGTTAGAAATGTGGATGGGATGATCTCGTGAAAAATTACTATCATGGCTTGCAATGGGTGCTGCCATTCATGGGAATATTACACCAAATTTCGAAGTAAAAGCTTCAAATTGATGATCCACAATTTAGAGATGAGATTAAGAACTTATTTTTTTGCACATCATTTGATTATTTTGGTAAGAAAATTTTAGCTAGCTAAATTAACCTTACTAGATCCATGTTGAACGAGTAATTCATGTTTGGACGTGCATTTGTAGCTGATGTTAGTTCTGACTATTCACTGCAAAAAGGATGTATGCTGCGATGTGTTATTTGAAAGGCTCATTTAAGTCTATTAGGATTACTGGTAATAGATACTCAAATTATACCTGACGACAAAAGAGATTTACCAAAAACTATTGTAGAGAGATTGAAGTCACAACTACCCGTTTTTTGGATGTGCTGTCATTTAGTTTGATGATATGATAGTGTTTAGCATGTTGCCTAATTGGTTTATCATCTTGAACCATTTTGTTTTCACCCCGTTAGGTTCTTTCCTTATCTATAAGGAAAGTAAATTTCTTTTTATTAGGGGTTACAGATTTATATGCAATTTTCAGGACTGTGGTGTAGTGTTGATAATATAATAGTGTTTAGCATGTTGCCTATGGTTTTATCATCTTGAACCTGAATCGCTAAGGTTCAAAACTCTTTCTCCACGTATAATATATGGTAGATGACAATTGGTTAAGTAAAAGTATTTATATTCACATCTAGAGCCAAGGGCGTAGGCTAGGTTAGAACCTAAAGGATCTTTACCTTTCTTCAGTAGTTCAAATCAAAATTAAGTTAAAATTAATAAATAATTGAGAACATATATAGAGAATTTTTTTTTCTCCCTTTTCAATTATAGCCTATATATCCATTTTCACAGTCAAATAAGAGTGCAGGTCAAGCTGGTACTTAGAGATTTTTTTTTTAAGTTATATTTTTCTTTTAATAAATTATAAAGACTGAAATAAGAATCAACTGTGAAATTTTTTAAATGATTAAAGAATATATATATATATATATATATATATATATATATATATTGTAAATTATGAAAATTAAAATAAGAATCAAGACTGAAACTTTCAAATGATTGAAGAGAATATCTAAATCATTAATTTCTTTTTCTCCTTTTTAAACTATTAATTTATGAGGG
Organism: Sequoia sempervirens; assembly: GCA_007258455.2. NCBI lineage: Eukaryota > Viridiplantae > Streptophyta > Pinopsida > Cupressales > Cupressaceae > Sequoia > Sequoia sempervirens. Next base: position 17,824 of record VDFB02147423.1, on the reverse strand, counting down.
GTAACAAAAAAAAATTATACTCTAAATCTAGAACCACATGGTTACATTGTTAGGCTAAGACTTACAATATCTCTTTCTTATTTTAAATATAACCCCCTTAGTTGAAAGTAAGCTGAAGCTGAAATTAATGTTGCATTTTTTAAATGATTGAATGGAGTATATGTGGAGCATTTAAGGGCGTGAAAGAAGTGACAACTTTTGTAAATAGAAAAGGTTTGAAATATTGAAAATAAATTTCTTTCTCAAATTCTTTTCCATGACAACAATTAATTATACTTCAAGATCTTTGAAATGTAATTTTTTTGGTTTTTTTTAAGAAAAAACTCATCTTGAACATTGGATAGTATTTAACTCCATTAAAATGACAATAGCTCACTACTAAACTATAATAGGTATCAAATCACTAAAAATGTCTTACAATATCTAGCTAAACTATAATAGGTATCAAATCACTAAAAATGTCTTACGATATCTTCTTTAAGGGGAACTTATTCTCAACACTAACAACAAATTATTTTTTAATTATCCAATTGTTTTAAGATGCATGCTGTCAAAAATCTTTCTAAGATAAATTTTAGAAGGTCAACATATTTTAAAAAATTTAGTATTATTAAAACAATGATTCAATTAATGTCATCTTTGATTATCATGAGCTTTTGTAATAAAAATGTGTTAATTATAGGACTTTAATAAACTTATGTCTAGGAGATCTACAATGTTAAATGTCTATAGTATTTGTAAGTCCATTAAACCTTCCATTAATTATGTTCTCAACTATCTAAAAACTAATAATAAACGGACTAAATTATAAAATAGAATGTATGTATCAAGTTTTTTTTTTGGTTTCGTAATAGATGATTATATTGATATATATATCAAAAATACAACCGTCTGCGAATGTAGGATCCACCATGATTTTATAGTGCTTGATCGCCATCTGAACAAAAACACCAAAGCATACCCTCACTACCCAACAACCTCCAAAAAACCCCAACATACTTGAACAGAGAGGATGACTATTTACATATTTCAAACAAAATGGTCCATGGCTAGGCATAAGCTTCCATAAACAAAACCAAAAAGTAGTTAACCCATTGTCGCCACATAACCAAACACCCATCACCCATCACATGAAGCCATTGGCCTTAGCAAAGGCGTCAAATTCGGCCACCCTTTCGAAACCATCCACTTCCACCAACCACATCATCTTTTTAAGGAAATTTGCATCGATCGCCGCTATCATCCTATGGCGAACTAGCGCCATGCCTTTCAGGTCCAAGAGGAATGGGTAGATTTTGATGACCTTGCCCTGTTTCTTGACTAGCTCCAAGTCTTTAGGCCACGACACCCCAACCCCAGGAATTGCCACCTTGAGTATCTTGTCCATACCCTCCATCAGCCCCTTCTTGAATAACTTGCAAACTAGTGCCTTGGCTTCGGCTTTGGTCGTGTGGATGTCCAACAGGGATGCAAGAAACCTTGAGACAATCTAAGAATTCACCTGGAAGGTCTCGTGTGGCGCCAAATGCCCCTTCCCTAGAACCATTTTAATGATCACCACCATATGGGGGTCAATATTCAGTAGAATGCACTTAAGGCGTTGGTCGAAGACACCACCGAAGGCATTTTGTCGCTCTTTACACCCCAATTGAATTGGGGTGTCCGTGCTGAAGCTGACCAAAGAATCCATGAACATGTGCACTGTAAACTTCGTTCGTTCCACCATTGATCACTATCCCCAACCTCGCCTAAAGCCGAGAGGAAAGGAGAGCAATATGCCAATTTTACCACCTTCGAGAAAGCTATCACCTTAAATGCATGAAAGATTATCATGCTGTACAAAGTTATATTGCCACCCTGTGCAACCCAAACAACTATGACCTGTCACCATTCAAAGTTATGAGTACGCTGATTCGCGTGATGGGCAGACTTGACGCCAGCGAGTGTAATGCCCACATCCTTCTTGAGTACGACATATCCGTTTCATTATTGCCATTCACTCGGGGAGATACGGACGCTGGACCCCATGTGAAGCCTGCTGACGGGGCATCTTCAAAACCTTAATCGCCCTTTCTCACCCCACAAGTCAGAATTTCCCCAATACCATGTGGAAAGTTGCCTTCCCTTCCACCCACGAATGTATGTATCAAGTTATTTCTTTGTAGGGAATAGAATTTGGGCATTAAGTTGTAACAATTTTTTTATTCAAATGGAAAAATTGGGTTTTAAAAGGGGCTCAAACCTTTTTACATAAAACCAAAACAAGTTTTGAGCCCCAACTACAAGAGGCTTATTCCAAAAGGACTAGGGGAGATGTCCCAGTTACTGCCCCCCCATTCAATTACCGCTCACTCCATGCTCACTTCACCTCCCATAAGAAAATTCACTTTGATCAATTAAAAAACTTTATTTTATCAAATAAAAAATTGCAAAAACACTAATGGCTGCTCATAACACAATGTGTAACTGACCAATGTAGCTAGACAACTAAACATGCATTTGTATTTATAATTCAAGTCAACTTGCACAAAAAAAGGCTCATTTACAATTAATTTAAATTTTTTATTGTTACAAATACCCCCACTTGCAAAAGGTGCCACCCTCATTACATATTATTTTAATGAACACTCATGCACACTCAATAGTGCTTTACATGACATAATCACAATCTCCTATCAACTCTATGGGATTTGAAATGCATAGTCTTCCACACACTCCTTGGCAGATACATGTATTAACTTCATTTCCTGTAGGTACTTGCACAATTAAATACTGGTGTAAGGCTCCCCAAATAAACATCAAATCCAAATATAATGCAGAATTCAGTCATATCATCTTTGAAAACCTATGCAACTGGCAGCTACAAATTCAAATGCTCAAACAAATTCAAATTTGAAACACAACAACCAAATTGAATGCATTCAATTGTCAGACTCAAATTCCTAAATAAGAGGGGGAAAACAACCAGTGGCATTCACAATTGATATTTGTGAAGAATTATTCTCTACAAAATTCAGAGCATTGACAGGCATTCTCTGCACATTCCTCCAATATCCCAAGTTTCAGGTTGGTACTTTATACAGTCTACTTATAGTTATTTTCATGAACTGTGCATTTAACATTTATATTTATGTAGTGTCTTTTTAATTTATAAGTAAATGAAAGGTCTTTTTGGTGACGGGTTTTTCCTTACAAGCCCCATTTACAAATTCAATAATCTGTGTTCATTTACTATTTTTGATCATTTCTCAGGGTTTATATTTGTCATTTATTTCATAAAAGGATCCTTTATATTATGTGTCTCATGTTCTTTATGCAAATCAATAAAGGCATGTTGAATCATCTGTTAGACTCATTTATATTCAAAATAAGTGTACACATCAGCTTGCATTTTCACCATATACGTGTATATATGAGTGTGTCTATATATATATAACTCTGTTTTCATTTTACCTCTGTTTAAATACGTATCATTTGAGTGTCCAATACAACAGACTAGCATTTGTTTACTGTAAAATGTGTTACTATTTTTCTACTTTCCATTGGACATACAGTAGGCCAGACTAGCATTTGTTTACTATAAAATGTGTTACTATTTTTCTACTTTCTATTGCACATACAATAGACCTGTTGTCCCTCATTTTTGACTTGTTAAAAATTGGGACAACCTATCAAAATTTTGATAAAATTTGAATATTTTCTCTTCTAAGGCACATTTTACGAGGTGCAAAGGTTAGAAAATTTTGATTTTAGGTCTATAGTCCTTTGGGTTAGCACTTTTTACTCACCCTCGTCCGTTTTCGTGAAATTCTGAGTCATTTTTAGTGTGTTTTTGGTCAATTTCAGGTTTTTGGGGCATCACTGCAAGTAGGAACTTTTTGCTCCTATTGCAGTTACTTTTTGTTTTAATTTTAAGTTGTAGGAACTTTTTGCTCCTATTGCAGTTACTTTTTGTTTTAATTTTAAGCTGTAGGAACTTTTTGCTCCTATTGCAATTACTTTTTGTTTTAATTTTAAGTTGTAGGAACTTTTTGCTCCTATTGCAATTACTTTTTGTTTTAATTTTAAGTTGTAGGAACTTTTTGCTCTTATTACAAGTTACTTTTTATTTTCACTTGCAATGACTTAAAAAGTTCCGAAATTGCAAAAAGCAAAATTGCTAAATGTCCAAAAAATCCCGAAATTGCAAAAAGCAAAATTGCTAAATGTCCAAAAAATCCCGAAATTGCTTAAGTTGTCTAAAAATACCTATTTTTATTAAAATGAAATTGTCAAATGAGCTAAAAGGTCCGATTTCTTCTATTTGACAAAAAGTAAAATTGCAATGAGTCTCTAAAAACCCGAAATGCAAGTAAAGGGCATTTTTGAAGTTATTTGTTATATTTTTCACTTGCAATGAGCATCTAAAAACCCGAAATGAGTTTTGCAAGTGTTTTTGTGAATTTTGAAGCTTGCTCTTACTCATATGTACCCCGATTGAAGAGATTTTGGCATGAAAAACACTTAGTAAGGTCTGCAATTTTATTAAATTCTCCATTTTTGCTCTACCATTACCACGTTTTTGCAGATTTGAGTTTGTTCAAGGCGCCTAGGGTTTTATTTATTTATTTATTTTTCTTTATTTTGGTTTGTAAACTCTTATGTTCTTTGTTTCTTTTTATTTTTTTGTTTTTGTTGTTTTAAATCTTTTGTTCTTGGGTTGCCTTTCTATGGAGATTAAGATTGCATATTATTAAAAATGTATGGCTGAAAATGCGTTTTTCCACTTCACACACCCTTCATTCATGTCTCTTTCATACACCATCATACTTCATTCGCCCTTCATTCATAAAAACGTTTTTCTCTCTCTTTCATTCGCCTTTCCATTTCACTTTTCATTCACTTGCCTTCATTTCATATTCATTTTCCATTACCATTTTTCTTCATCATCATTATCATTTTCTACAAAAATGATGCCCTTGGCTGAAAATCGGGTTTTCATAATCTGATTACAAGTAGGAGATTTTGACCAAGGTTACAAGTTAAAATGATAAACTTGCAATGACCTCTTATTTTTCCTACCTTGCAACTTTACTTGCAATGGCTTCCAAAAATCCCGATTACATTATACCTTACTTGCTGTCAGCCTTCCAAAACCCGAAATTCACTTGTGAGCCCATTTTTGCATCGAATTATCCCTTCCCTTGTCAGTCTTGTTTACACACATGATCTATCAAACCAATAAATCAAGGCATGGGCATTGTTTTATAACAATTTCATCTTGAGTAAGGTATTATGGGTTCTTCATCAGTGAACAAAAGAAGAAGAGATACAACAATAATTCATGGAGCAGCTCGAAGGTCAATAATCCTCATGAAACCATCTAGGGACAAAGTGAATCAAGCATGGAAAAAGGACGCAACGAAGAAAAGAACTTCCTAAAGAAATGGTACTACTCCAAGCCTGTGATAAGGTTGAAGTTCGCCAAGGACACAAAGATCATTAAGAATGCAAATTCTCGTTCCAAGTTCGAGATCTCTTCACCAATCCTGAATACTTCAAGTTCTAAAATCCTGAAGCAACATGAAGATCATCGCAGATGAAGGATGATGTAGTTAGAGTCGTGTCTTGGACACTTAAAATAATTTCAATTATGTATTTTACTTTCGACAAAGTATATGTAAAAACAAGTTTTGCAATTGCAAGTGTTCTTTCCTTGCAGTTTTGGAAAATGTAATTACATGTAAGTTCTTACAAACCAAATCACAATTTGGATTGTAATTTTGAATAAGTCAATTGCAATTAGTTATCGGTTGAGAGATTTTCTCAAGTTAGTTGAGATCCTCCCACCTTTTTCTCATGACCCCTCTCCTATAAATACCTGAGGAGGTCCTTTGTAATTGGTATCTTTTTAGCAAGCAAGAAAACTCTGCAGAATTTTGTACTCATAAAGTCTTTGAGCTTTATAGTGGAATATTGTGAATTTTCAAGTAATATCAAGAAGCTAGAATTTCAGACTTTGAGCTGAATTCTCATTTTGCATCCTTCATGTTCTTATGTCATCTTGGAGCATTATTTTGTGACTACTTGAAAATTGTGGATTGTTGCTGAAGAGAGATTCAATTTAAATATCTGCAGACTTTGTGTTGTAAATGTGAAGATTGAATTCATAGTTAGCATTAGAAATTGAGAATAATTGCAAGTCTTTGTGCTAGTATTAACTCTCATCTAGAATAGTTAATAGATACTTCATAGTTACAAATTTTACGCTGTTTTATGTTGTATATTTCCATAAAGTAATCGTTCTGAAAAAGGTTGATAGGATTTCATTCTTCAAGACTTTGTGCTTATTGAATTGTTTTCCCGTCCTGGAGGAAATAAAGGAAGTCTTTGCGCTTTCAGGAAACTTTATCTCCTCTTTCTTTATTCCATTGCATAGTTACCGTACTAAAGTTTTATCAACATATACTGTTTCTTTTCTTTGAAGAGAAGAGAATATAATCTTTCCTGAAATAAGAGGAACGATTGCTGTCCTATCCATTTAGTTTTATTTAGTTAAAGGGGGAGCCTTCCCTTAATTAGGAGAGTTCAAACTCACGTGCTGTGGTTGAAATCACAATTTTGTATGCTTTCACAGGTATACAAAATTTCCAACCAACAAGACCACCATACATATATTTGTCATTTATATCATAAAAGGCTCCTTTATATTTTGTCTCTTGTTCATTCAACAAATCACTATATATGTGTGTATCCTTAGCCTATCCTTTCAAAATGTAAACAATGATACTGGTTAATCATTTTCTTCTACATCTTTTAGGACCCGTGAAGGGTTTATTTGCTGATTGAAAAATTATTACTGCTTGTTTATGAAATAAATCATTCCTCTTCAATGCCTTTTTTCCATGTGTTGTTTGATTGTGTTGGGTCATGGTGGTGGTTTTTTCCCAAGTGTTTTTTGGAGTTAAATGAATATTTCCTGCTCTCCATTTATTATATGCCATATATGTGAAAACCCTTTCTTGGTTTTTTCCAAATACGTGTGCTTAAGGAATTAATCTCATGAAACCCTTGCCTGGTTTATTTGGCATCTATCTGAAAACACACTTTTGTGTTCCTATGAGTAAGGAATTATTGTCACGAAACCCTTGGTTACTTTTTTGTGCATATTTCTGAAAACCCAAGTCTGTAATCAATCTAACTCTGTTGAAATTTCTATCCTATCACTGTTGAATACAACACAACTTCTTTCATTTACTGTAAAATGTGTTATTAATTATTGTTAAATGTTTTACCTTTGTTGAAATCTCAATACTTTGTATCATATATTCTTTACTTCATAGCTTATGTTTTCATTGTAGTCTTATATGTTCATGGATACGTATGTGTCTATACATATAATTACAATATATATATATATAAACCCAATGAAATGATGGAAAAGTATGGGATACCCAATAAAATATATTAGTCATATGCAATAATCGGACCCAAAATGAAGTTTAATTGGGGTGTAATGGTTTTGGTGTCCGGTGCTAATGTTTGGCGATTAATGTGTAGGTGTGATTTTTAATGGATGCCAAAATAATTTTATAAGGTGCTAACATGAATTAGACCCATTGACTTTTGAGTGGATTTGAATGATAAAAGAGTTATAATTACATGTTAATAGTTACACAATTAGGGCCCTTTTTTGTTTTGCAATGTATATCAGTGATTTTCTGTGTAATTATATCTGTGATTATATGTATACATACATATACATACAGATATATATGTATATGTGTGTATACATATAATTACACAGATAAATGTATACATTTATAAATTTTTGTATATATATATTAATATGTATACATACATATATCTACATATATATAGATATATATATGTATATGTACAAAAATATGTATACATGTAACTGTGTAATTATATGTATACACATATACATATATATACAAATACATATACATACATCTATATGTATGTATATATATGTAAATCCTCAACGGTTTGCTACTGTATGCTCTACACGGTGTGAGGTAACGAAAAACATCACTCTCCAGGGTAGAAGAGGAAAAGATTGAGTGGGAGGCGCTTAATTAGAGTACCTTGTGGAGTGAGGTTCAATGTTCTAGATGTTGTTGATGAAGAGCCAACAATCAACATCAATGGGGATGTTATTTCTAAAAATGTAGACCAAACAAATGAAAATGATGGTTTTGAACCTGTTGTTCATAATACTGAGGTAGAAATGGAACCGCCTGTGCATGTTCAAGAGCCATTTGTTGACCATGTGACAACCCCAGGTGTGTCCACAGAAAATTGGACTATGCATCACATAGAAAAAGCAATTGTAGATGTTGAGGACAATCGAATGTTAATCAGAGGTTCAACGATCAAATAGGGAATCCCACCTAGCAGTTTGAAGGTGTGGCTCAATGGTGTCACTATTGTATTTGACTCCAATTTCTGACGAAAGTTTGTTAAAATATTGACAACCTATTGTCGGAATACTGACGAATCACTAAAATATTTTTTGTCGCTAAATTTTTGTCACTTTTCCGACTAGCTTTAAAACTTCGAAATCATGACTTAGCTTCGTCGATTGCCGCCATGAAAAAGGGATTTGGTGTTCGCCAAAATATCAACAAAACAATCATCGATCTAATGACGAACAATAGACAAAACACAAGTGGCATGCCTTTGCGAAAGCATCAAAACAACATAAGTTTGTCAAAATTGTGACAAAATAGGCAAGTCATTATGATGAAAGTTTCGTCGGATGTACTACAAATATTAGTGAAAGATCGAGATTGTTACAACGATCAAAATTGCCTGAGAATATATATCGGGAGGACTGGCCTGTGGTCTCAATGATGAAGTTTCATTGGCGAGATACTCATCTTGTCTCATCGATGAAGCATGAGGGAAGCATATCGGCAAGACATTTACCATCGGAGTAAGTTCTGAATGTCTACCCGACCCGCTATGTCAAGCCGATAAGATTACATCGGTAGGAGTCTTGGTGACATACTTGAGATTGAAAGAACAACAATAGAAGTTCGTCGAAATTGCGACAAAATAGGCAAGTCATTGGACGTATTGCAATTTCATCAAATGCTTTTGGAGGTTCGTCGGTTGCTTTCGTCAAAAGTTCAATGAAACAATGCAATTTAAAAAAAAAAAAACTATTCGTTCAAATGTAGGCATATCGGTGAAAGATCAAGACTGTTACAACGATCAAAATTGCCTGAGAAGATATATCGAGAGGACTGGCCTGTGGTCTCAACAATGAAGTTTCATCGGTGAGATACTCATCTTGTCTCATCGATGAAGCACGAGGGAAGCATATCGGCAAGACATATACCATTGGAGTAAGTTTTGAATGTCTACCCCACCCGCCATGTCACGCTGATAAGATTACATCGGCAGGAGTCTTGGCAACATACTTGAGATCGAAAGAATAATCATCGGGGAGACTCACCACGTTGGGGAAACTGCAGAATATCCTAGCGATACATGATTTCTTATCGATGAAGATACAAATGGATCGAAATAATTATCGAGGTGACTGGGCGATATTTGATGTATAAGGCATTTTTGAAAGGACATGTCCTTTCAAACATTTGATGTATAAGTATCCGTTTTTTAATATCAAAAGGAGAGAGGCGAATAGGAAAAAATAATACTGTAGATAGTTTTTTTTTTGTAATGATGTTTTCATCAAAAAGACTCAGATGCATGCATGAAATTCGAAAAAGTTAATGGACATATATGAATTTGTGGCTTAGTATTTGGTATCAGTCGTCTGTGGAACTATACAGTTATTGGGAAGTATGAAAAATTATATATAGGTAAAAGCTTCAATAATTCTATACAATTCAAGAAAAACTTCAAGGTTATTAATTCATGTCATTCTATACATTCTACAAATCTAAGTTGAATGCAACTAATTTGCAAATACTACGAGTCATCATCAACACTAACAACTTTAAAGTCGCAACTATTGGTCCAATATTGATAAAAATATTGGGCATTATATAAACCACTATTATCACAACTATTGAAACATGCTCAACTACTAGGTCCTCTCCCCTAGATTAAATTAAGGAAAACATTTTTGTAAACACAATATGTATAGAAGAATATGAATGTAAAGGAAAATGGATATTAGCAAAACATAAATGTAGATAAAAGTAGTGTGAGGAGAAAATGAATCTAAATTGGTCTTGAACAAATAAAATCATACCCAATTAACATTAAGTTATACTGACCTTGTACTCATTTCCATTGTCAATCTTGAAGGTTACTTTGATGCCTTCTATAGAAACTCTCTGGCCATGAGGCAAGAGAAGGCGGGAAAACCAAGTGTATATTGATGACTTCCTAACAATAAAAAAGAAACAAGCAACCAATCAACCCTATTAGAACATAATAATCTTATGAATTGATTTGATTTGTTTTACTAGCTAATGGATAGTTGACCTAGTTCTCTTGAATTGAGATACTACTAAGATGTGTTGACTACCGATATTTTGCTTTAATCTCTATAAGTTACTTTTGTCTTAAATATATTTAAGGTAACTTTGCAAAACAATTCCATGATCTGTTAGAAATTATGTGGATTATTTTGTTAATACTTCTCCATTTTGATATTTTCTTTCAAAAATTCATAGAAAGATATGTAATTCCATATTTGAAACTTACATATTTTAATAGTTTTGTAATTATAGGATATGATTCCAACAATTGTGAAACTCATTGGCAATATGCTGGATGAATGAAGTAAACTATGCAATTGGCAGGTGTAAAGCCAAATTCCTTAACCCTTGCCAACATCCTTCTTGCCTATTCTAAAACACGTGCTTTGGAACAAGGCATGAAAATCCATCTAAGTGTAATGAAAAGGATATTTTTGTCAGATATTATATTATAGTAAGTTGAATGAATGTAAGTAGAGAAATTTTTGCATACCTGCAGATGGTACAAAATTTCATGGTTAAGTGGAAGCCTCCCATCAACAAGATGATCCAAATATCTGTGTATCTATCTAAATCGAGCCTCCAAACCCTTCAGAGCTGTCAAATTTTCCACTAACTTGTTATGCACAAAAGTCAAATTTTAGAGTTATGTCACCACTAAAAACAAAGGAAACAGAGCTTTGAAACCAAATCCACACATAACACAATCCAATATTCATACAAAGCCATACAAACAAACTAAACTCAGAACATTGGAATGGAAACAACTTCAAATTATGATGCGGAGTATGGATTCACTTTACTCAACTGGAGGCACATTTCACAATAATGGGTTCTTCATCTAAAACATTTGTACGAGGTTCAAATAGTAAAGAGATTGATGAAAGATAGAAGAATTAAAAAGATACTTGGATGTAGTTGGATTGAAGGCCGTAAAATGGTACATGTTTTTTGTGTAGGAGTCATATCACATCCACAAACATGGCAGAGCTATGCAAATTAGGAGAAATTGGCTTGGAAAATGAAGGCATCAGGGTATAAAGAATCATTTTTTTGCCACCATAGTGAAAAGTTAGCACTTTCTTTCATCTTTGCATATTGGTTTGATGCTTCAAACGATGCATTTCTTATATTGAAAAGTGCATTACCTTATTGAGCTTCTCTTTGTTTGAGAATAGTTTAATATTCTCTACTTAACAGGGCCAACCACATGATGGTGGAAGCTCATTTGGTCCTCCCCCCCCCTCACATCACTCTTAATTCCCCATACCCAATCATATAACATTAATCATTCATTCATCCATTAATAACATATAACATTCATTCTTTGAGTTTTTACATATTATCAAAAATATGGTTGTCATAATATGATTACAATCACTTCTTTTTTTTTCTTTTTTGAAGCTAAAAAAAGTTGAAGTGGAGTATCATTTTCTAAATCATCTGTCTCCCCTTCATTTGTTCTCCCTGCTCATGATCTTAATGTACCTAGTCGTGTACTCACGACGTGGACACCGCTGCAAGGGGGGTCTGCTGCTATAACAAAGAAATGTTAAATTGATATGTTTTATTATTATTGTTACAAGTATTTCATTAATTAAAAGAACATTAGAGTGGTTCTCTTTACCCCGATGGGGCCACATCATGTTCCTTATCTTATCTTATAGCCTCATGCTCAACATGCTGAACACCCTCTAAATCCTGATCTAGAGTTGAAATATGAAAGGTTACATTAATTAATACACCAATTGCAATTAAATATGTTTAAAAGAACATTAGAGTGGTCCTCTTTACTGATGAGGCCACATCATGTTCCTGATCTTCTCTAGCTTGATCATGCTCTACATGCTCTAAAGTTGAAACACGAAAGGTTACATTAATTAATACACCAATTGCAATTAAAGATGTTTAATTCTATTAATCCATACTGTGTTTTGTATAGCACATGAATACATCCAGTACCAGGATGCACACCATGACCTTCATCTGTAGGTTGTGCTCCACCCTCACCAAGCTGCATTCCAATGTCATGTGCAGTATTATCATTGCTTGTCTGTTTAAAAACAAATAGGCACATAATTACTTTATGGTGGAAATTAATATTGAATAGACTGCACAAGTATTCAATTTTAAATAAACTTTATTGAGTTTATTTACCTGCGTGTTGGATGCAGTGGAATATTGTGTTTTCCCAGTCAAGACTCTTAGGCGTTCAGCCATGGCTCCATAGCCTTGCGAGAAGGCAATCTTCAGGTCCTCTTCTGTGGGCACTTTGTTGAATTCAAAGCCCTGCATTTTTGCATAAGATCATGATTTTTTCTTCTATGGTGTGATAAAGCCAAAATTGTTTGCAATTTATTATTTGGATGCAATATTTCATTTATTGATACTTACAATTCATGTAGCTAATTTCATATAACCACCAGAGCCAAGTTTGTGCTGCCCGTGTTTTTCTAGTCTTGCCTTTGTTGCCTTCGATGTGTCAAGAAACCTATGAAAAGTTTGAAAAATGTTAGATTATGTAAAAAGAAAGAGTAATCAGTATATAATTACATTGTTGATAGTATCACATACCTTCCTTGGCCCGGTGGTGTCTTTCCTTTTTTCTTTTCAACCTTCTCCTTTCCATCCGACACTAAGTCCTTCCACTCCCTCTTCGGAATCATGGGGGGACGCTTGTACTTTTTATTCTTCTCTAAATGTGACCTATATTGGTCCCTCACATACTTTAGATAGGTACTAGCTTTCTTAAGGACCTTGGTTCGGTTGAATGTTTTATCACTGAACAACACAACTAAATGGTTAATGAGCTCATATTTTAAATCTTGATTTTGGGCATTCCACCGTATACGTATGGTGGGCCCGAAGATCTCCAATGCAATATCACTTAGATGTTTATAAAAAACATCATTTCCTACAAAATGATCATGGGATCATTAGTCTAAAAAGAGTAATCAATAAGTAAATTTCATTTGGATTATATATAATAATAATTAAAATATTTTAAAGTACCTAAGACCTTCTCTATCTTTATGGGAACGAAATCCTTGGTCACCAAAAATGTGACCGGAAGTGTTCTTGTACTAGTAATACGACAAGATCTAGGAAATGCTGCTAAACAATCACCAGTACTAGTGGCCTCTGCATCCCTAGGTACATGTCCTGACACATGTTCTGGCATGTGTTCGCTGCCAGAGGGTGCACTACCGAATGTTTGCATGCTATGTGTTGCTGACATTTCAATCAACAATATAGGCACAGATGATGGGGTCAGATGATGTGACGTATGCGCAGGAAGATCAGGATGGACAATTGTACCAACGCCTACTCCTCAGGTAGCACCTGCAATACCTTGTTCATGGCCAACAACATCATGAGGACACAAAAAATCCTGTAAAAACAACACATTTTAGTTCATGACATAAAAGAGTACAAAATATAAAACCATGAATAAACTTATGTTATAATTAAAGACCTCATGACAACTTACTTGCAAGTTTTGTGCTCTCTCAGTCAATATTTTAACCCTCTCTCTTATCTCATCTGTTTGAGGCACTATGAATAACAATTGAAGGATATCTTCATTGCATTTTTTTGGGTCTTATCATATTGAGAGGGTTTGTTGAATATGCAATGTCATCATCACATAATAGTGACTGCACCTCCCTATGGATGCTCTCCTCTACTGTTGGTGCCTTTCCCCAATTAGCCGATTGCAACAAGAATATTAAAAACATTATTGAAATTAACCCAATAAACTCATGAAAAATAATAATAATAAAATATTTTGATCGTATCTAATTTGTACAATTACAATGAGCTAAACCTATTGGGTAGAAGTTCTTGAAGGTGCATCATTATCTATGCTCTGGGTCAAAGCCTTCCTTGTATGATCAATGTCTCGCTGTGACAAAAATTAAATATAAAAAAACATTACCAAAATGAAACCAATAAACCTACGAAAAAAAACATAATAATAAAATGGTATATTGGAGTCATTAATTGGAGGTTGGGTAAAATGGTATATAGTACATACCACCCCCATAGTAACTATGTTTGTATCTAAGCAATTCAAATTGTAATCGATTAGCAACCTTGCAGTTATTGATTTTATCGCACATACGAATACATGGTTTCCATCGCACACCTCGAATATGCAATTGAGTTGCTCATTTGTTGACCTAGGTCATGTAATGTTTATAAACCCTGCAATATTCCCTGATGCTTTTGGCCTTCCGTCAATGTACATAGCCACTCCTTTGTTTTGATCCTTATCTTTTAGTTGTATCTAATTTGTTGACAGTGCATACATGGGCATACTTCGTGTATATCGAACTAGCTGCATCCAATCTTTGTAACTATAATAGGGTCTGACATACTCCATCAATTCAGTATCTTTTTCATAACAAACCTTTATGCCGTCCATGCAAAATAGGCCCAAACCATGTAATGATGATGGTGCTATGTGATATATCCTCTTGTTGACACAAAAATTATTGTTTATTGGAGGAAGTTCCTTGGGTACCCATTGTTTCCATAGATGTTTGTACCTCAAGGGCACCTCAATGTCTCCTATGCTCTCATCATCATAAGAACATGACCCCCCTTCAACAAGAAAAAATTCCATGCGTTTACAAAATTTTCTTCTAATATTTTGACCTCTAGTTGATCTCCCTCTTTTAGACCTAATACATGTCTCACTTTCCTCTTCTCTTCCTGAATTTCCCTTGCTTGAGGAAGAAAGATCTAACAAATACCTATTTGGTGGTACTTGCACTCATAAGGATGTTGTATGAAGTTCTTTCATGGTGATGTGATCCCAAGGTGACATTATGATTAATCTATCATTTCATCGCTAGAATTTCACAGGTTATAAGATAATCAAGTCTTGATAGATTGCAAGCTATTGTTACTACCGTCCAAATGTGTCCATCACAAATCAAATCTACTTAACGTTTTAACTCCCAAACTTTGTAACAAGTGTTAAATGTGACTATGGTCCACCAGTTACACAACCAAGGCCTCAAATGTATTCTCTAATTGTAATCAAAGGACTTTTTCTCTTCATTCAAGTAAATAAACTTAAGGGAAACACCACCAAGTGGTTTATTGGACACCTACATGACTAAAAATAGCAGCAAATTTACATTTTATTTTCCATATGTCTAAGTGGTTAACGGGGAGGAGTGTGTACTAGGCCTTGTTAAGTCATCATAAGTTTACGCTTTGGCAATAAAAATTGTTTAAGTCATCTTAAATCTTCCTATGTCTAATTGCTAGGAGATTTTGGTATGTTTTAAGGTAGGATGAGTGGTTGCATCAATGTTCTAGTTCTCTATGACAAGGTTTCAACATCTTCAAATAGTGAAAGTTAGTGCTCATAGTCATTTGAAACAACATTTTGATTATGTATGATGGTTTATCAATTTGATGGATATCTTGGTAGAGTCATGGTGACACTATTTGATGGTGCAATCTCTACTTCGAAACAAAAATATATCTAACAAATCTAAGAGCTATAATGGGATGGCATTAAAGGAACCTTCATATGAAGGATCTTCTAATGAAGGACCTTTGAATTAAGGTCTTCATTTGAAGGTCCTTCCTGCAAAGGTTCCTTTTATAAAGCATTTTGGACATGAAATATTTAAAATAAAAAATACCTTCATTTGAAAGTCTTGACATGGCATCATTTTTGAATGAAGGTTCTTCATTCAAAGGTCATGAAGACATCACCTTCAAATGAAGGTTCTTCATTCAACTGGGATTTTGTAATTTTGAAATTTTGGGATTATTTTTTTGCCTCATCCCACAAGTGGGACACACTATTGTGCAATCACTCGTTAACAAAGAGATGAATGTGTGATAATAATTTAGGGTTAAAAATAAATCCATTTGAGCCTTTTATAAATGAAAGGACATTTGATGCAATCATATGCCTTGTCAAATTTTTAACTTAATAGTAAGGGCATCATGAGTAGTTTGTTGGGCCCATTCAACAATCTTTGATGCAAGGATTGAATTGTCTAGAATGTATCTACTATCAAGAAAGCCAATTTTTTACCTATATGACTATATCTCAAGCAATAGGTTTAATTGTGATGGCAATGATATTGACAAATATTTTGTAATCTAGGTGTTGAGAAGCATAATTGGCCACCATCCTTGGAAAGATTCTTCATTGTCACTTTTAGGTGTTAAATTTTAAGAATACCTTGATTGATGAAAGAGCCCAAAGAGGCTTTCTCCATGGTATCCAAGTACACATAGCAGTGGTCTTCTCTTATACGGTTGGACATGATTTAAATAACTTAGCTAGAAATTATTCATTTAACCTAAGCTTTTCTCATAATGCCATCATTGGAAAAGTATGATCAAATTCTTCTATTATGAAGAATTGGTCTATGTGCCTCTAGTAATGACTATAAATGTTTGTAAGGATAAAATGACTAATTGCATCAGGTAGGAGAGAATCAACTTTGAATTCTTCAAAGATTATATTCCTCTATTCATAATTTTTAAGGGTTGTGTGTGGAGGAGGTTATCACTACCAAGAAGGAAGGAGACCTTTCCTTGCATATGTTTATGGTGGAGGTATTAAAGAAGAATTGTATGCCTCTATTTCCATTCATTAGATCTAGCTTAGCCTAGCATATACTTGGGCTCCTTTGCCCCTATAAACTTCCATTTGTTTGAGTTTATGTTATATAAGCGTAATTCCATGCTATGTTGAAATATAAGAGGTGGAGGACGCCAAAAGGAAATAACCCCTTTTTAGTTGAACCTTCAAATTTTTTCTTATTTTTTTATGTTTTTAGAAACTTTGTGGACATAAGATTTGAGGTAGGTCATACAACAAAGAATAACATGTTCCCACCAACAAATTGAACCTCGAAAGTTAGTTGGACTTAATTATGAGTTCTAGATGAGAATGATGACAATGTCAATATTTTTGGAGGAGGTGGGAGGCATTAAGCTTAACGTGGAGGATGTTGGGGGTAAGTAGGTGGTCAACTAGCTAGATTGACATGAGCACATGAAGGATCAATAAGAAAAGAAACTATGAGTTCAAGTTGTCCAAGATGATTGAAAGGGGAGGGACAAACATAAAGATTGAAGGAAAAATAAAGATAAAGTGGTCAAATTCACTAAGCTTGTAGAGAGGGCTAAGTCTACAATTGCTTCAGACTCATGCAATGAAGGCTATGTGTGATGAAATCCTAGACCTCAACCAAGATGTGGGTAGATTATGGGAGTTTTTCCAAGACCTGAGGCTAGTGGATAAAAATGTGAAAGACTAAGCTATTTTATTTTTTCTATCTTATCTTGTACCATTTTATAAGAATGGGGGTGCCAATGTA
>VDFB02147422.1:0-15513 GCA_007258455.2 Sequoia sempervirens | reverse complement strand
TTCACACCCTTTAAGGACATTTTAGAATTGAACAATAATATCCTTGTTGATGTTATTGGAATAGTCATATGTGTGGACCCAAGCTCAACCATAAGGAGGAGGGATGGGACTGAAGTTCTTCGAAGGAGCATCAAATTGATAGATACCTCTTCATCTACCATTAATATTACTTTATGGGGTCCAACAACTGAAAAGGAAGGCAAGCAACTGCAGGAGAGCTATCACTTAAAACATGTGTCCGTACTTGCAATAAAAAATGGCCGTGTCACTGAGTATAATGGCAAGGTCATAAGCACGTTGGCAAGCACCCACCTATTTGTAAACCCAAGAATAGAGGAGGCCGAACAACTCAAATCATGGTTTGAACAGAATGGGGCTAATGTCACTCCATTGAATACACAACCATTGGATGCACCTCTCATGCTTATGAGGAAATCAATTGCTGATATTGAAGAGCAAACTACCAGTGTGAAAAAAACTTTCCAATGCACTCTAAAAGCATCAGTGCAATACATAAAAACAAATTCATTATGCTATCCATCTTGCCCCCTTGACTTAGATGGAAGACAATGTAAAAAGAAAGTTGTCCAGAATGATGATCAGACATGGTATTGTTCCAAGTGCAAAGCTACTACTCCTAAATGTACCTATAGATACATACTCCAGCTAAAGCTCGCAGATCATACAGGAATATTATGGGCTGTTGCTTTTGAAGAACCAGCTACCAAACTCCTTGGAATCTCTGCAGATAATTTATACATGCTACAATTCAATTCTGGAACAAAAATTGAAGCTGAAACCATAGTGAAAGGAGTGTTATTCAAGCAATTTATCTTCACAATCACAAATTCCTATGATTCAAGTGTTGCTCAAGGACGAGTCAAATCAACAATCACAAAGGTCGACAAGCTAGATTTTGTTGCAGAGAATTTGCTCATGTTGAGTGAAATCACTACTATGTCTCATATTGCTAGTGTTTAGATGTACCTCAAGCACTCATATAATGTATATGAAATTTTGTAACACCTTATATAGTATACTTTCTAGAATTTTCATTCCATACATGGAATTTCAAAATCACATGTATATTGAATATATTGATGTTATAAAAAATATGAAAATACTATGATATGTTTCTTCTACCAAATTACTCATGTATATAGCATACCAATTGTATCTCAACAACTTTTCACAGAATATAGTGATCGAAGAACTCATCAAAATTAATGTTTACCTTCTTCAATTTTGTATGTATTTGTAATTGTTCATTTGATAATTATAGTTCATATTTCCTTTACAGATGGCGACCTCTACCCCTAAAAGCATACAATCCCGTAAAAGAACTCATAACTACTACATGCAACATAAAGAAGAAATCAACATTCGCCGTCATTTCGAACGCATAGGAAAACAAGCAATAGAAGCCAATACACCACCTTCCTTTCAATCAAACCAACACAACATTGACCCATACGAATGTGTATCCCAAAATGAACACACTTTCAACATAGGTTTGTCAGCATGCACACATGAAACAATCCACACACGGCAAAATCAATCCACAAGCTTACCGCATTCTGAACAAAACTTTATAGACGCTTCAAAAAGATTTCGTTCAAAACTAGATAAACTATCCAACTTACCAACTTGCACAATTTTCCATGAATGCTACCCAGGAATCCGTACCAACACAACACAAACCGGTCCAGTTTGTTTTAGATGCTTCCGTGAGACAGGTAGACATCGTTTCTCAGCAACTAATTTAATGGACCCAGGAGTACAGCCGTACGAGCTACGAACACTAACACAAGTCGAAGAAATGTTAATAGCACGAGTCAATCCAATAATACAAGTAACACATGCTCGTGGAGGCCAATACAAATATAGTGGCCACACAATTTGTTTCCCACAGGACATCAACACCATAGCAAAATACTTGCCACATAAAATAGAAAACTTGGATGTGTTGGTGGTTGAAGAACCAATACAAGAGGTGACCATTATGACTGCTATGTAAGTAGGCATCGTGTGTGGGCTGCACTGAAATATAAAATCACAAATGACCCATATTACAAAGATGTCGAGGTGGATTTTGCATCCCTTCAGGAGCTCCCTGATACAAATACAGACATTTCCACTATGCTTCATAACATTAATGCTGACGATCACAATATTGTTGCTCCAATTAGTGCTTCCAAATTTAACGCAGACTCACCCGACACTGAATTCACTTGCTCCTCATCCTTCATGGCTAGGCTACCAAATAAACGTCGTGAACTAGAAATCATAAAAGAAACATTGCAAGTTAGAGATCACAATCACACCATTATAGATTGGCCAACACTTGAGTCATCACCAGTTAATGAATACAATACTGAAGGACTTCTAGACATGGCTTTTCCTTCTTTGTTTCCCAATGGCAATGCATTACATTTACAACCTCGCTATAGACAAATTGAAATGCATGAATATGTGTTGCACCTAATGAGGTTCCATGATAATAGATTTGGAAGGCACCCAAGGTTTAGATATTTTGTCTTGAATCTATTGATGTGTCACCGAAGCCAAGGTGTTGCCTCCATTTTTGTCAAGAAAAATGCTGAGGACTGCATACCAACTACCATAGACAGCCTTCGCCTCCATATACAAACATTGCCTGACACTAAACTAGCCGAACAACTGATGCATTACGGATCATCCCTTAGAGGGACACGAGCATATTGGAATAAGTCTCGTGGTGAATTGTCAAACATGATCAACCAAATAGGCTCCCCAACACTATTCTTCACCTTAAGTGCTGCAGACACCAAATGGCCTGATTTACATCAACTATTTACAAAGGGGGCAACCCAAACATCACTAAACAATAAAGATCACATAGATAACATTGTTATGAACCCACATACCACATCCTTATACTTGCATCAAAGATTCACAGCGTTTCGTGAAGAAGTCTTAGAGAAACTATATTGCGCAACAAACTACTGGTATAGATATGAGTGGCAACATCGAGGGTCTGCACATGTACATGGATTCCTTTGGATTGAGGGTGCACCAAACATGGACACTCTTAACTGGAGCAATCATACAGATGTAGACATAGCAAAATCATTCTTTGATAGATATGTCAGTGCTTGGAATCCTCGAAATCTGGGAGATAGAAGCAACACATTCCATCGATCTTCGCAAGACGATCCATGCTTACTAACAACACCCGAAATATTTGATACAAACACACTTACTGACTATGAAGAGTTACTTAATCGTGTCCAAAGACATACCAAGTGTTCTGAATCAACCTGCCTTCGCAAGAAAGGGAACAACATGGAATGTCGCTATAGTGCACCCTGGCCTGAATGTACCAACTCTTCATTGTGCAAGTGACGAAGCTGGGAAAAAAACCTATTGCCCTGCACGTAATGATGATAGATTGAATATACATAGTCCAGCAATGCTTTCCATATGGAGGGCCAATATGGATTGTCAGCCCGTGCTTTCAAAAACACTAGTTCTAAAGTACATTGCAAAATATGCCGCAAAGGCAGAAAGAAAATCTGAGAGCTGCCTTGATATGTTGACACGCATATGTCAAAAGCAAGCACCCCAAGACAAGGCACTTGCAGCATACAGAAAATTCATGTCCGAAATTATTGCTGATCGTGATATAGGTGCACAAGAAACGTGCCATATGTTACAAAAGTTGCCCCTTGTTGTTTGTAATCGTGATTTTATGGTGCTTAATGTTGGTAGAAAAGTTTTCAACCGAATCCAAACAAACCGAAACGAAAATGCATTGGAGCTGACCTACATCCATAAATATACACAACGTCCTCTTGAAATGGATAAAGTAACACTACTTGAATCTGCACGAACATTCTCATTCTCATCAAGTCGCAAAGAGTACAAGTGGAAAGAAAGGAAACATAAGGCAATTATCAGTGTCTTCCCTCGATTTACTGCTATTCCAAAGGAGGATTCAGAACATTTCGAAACATTTTGTTGGAGTGAACTACTTCTTTACAAGCACTTTCGCAACATTGAAGCAGACATTGGTATCGAGAAAGAGAAAATTGTTGCAAATTGGAAGGAGATGAATTTACACAAATACTGTGTGTGGCATGTTGACCGTATAGTTGATGAACAAGTAAGTCAAGAAGAGGAAGAGGAGCCAGAAGATCAAAACAATATAGGCAATACAATTCAATTGAATGAATGGGAGTTCTTATCACAATTGGGTCTTGGTACTAGCAGGAATTTTGATTCCCTCGATATGCTTGGAAGACGTGACTTTGACACTTGCCACAACTGGAATGCCTATACAATACCTCAACCGTTACATGAAACTGCAGAGCATTTCATATGCACAAACAAGGTGGACCAACATGATAGCCCAACACCCTTTGAGTTTAGCAACCTCCCATATCCACTCTCTCCCAAACAACAACTCGCTTTGACACTTGTTATGGACCACTACAATTCTTATGAAATAGAAAAACCATTGTACATGATCATACAAGGCACAACAGGAACAGGAAAATCCTATCTTATTCATTGCATTAAACACTCCCTTTCCAATTTAGTGCCACAACAACATAGCCCTCTCCTTGTTGTTGCTCCTACAGGAATCGCAGCATTCAACATACATGCTTCAACTATACATTCTGCCTTGAAGATTCCAATCAAAGAAATGCATCCATTGAAGGGTCAGTCGCTTGCAATGTTCCAACATAGCATGAGACACATAAAATACCTCCTAGTTGATGAGCTAAGCTTTCTAGGCCCAAAATTATTCTTAAAAATCGATACTAGGCTACGCGAGGCTTTCCCCCACCAACAACACTTATGCTTTGGTGGAAGATCTATCATTCTTGTAGGTGACTTTGCACAGCTACCTCCTGTAATGGACAAACCTATATATGTCGCCCACACAGATGCGAAAGCCCTTTGGGAACAATTCACTATTGTTATCACACTAGAAAAAATATTTCGACAACATGGAGACACACAAGCTCAAATTGACTTTCGAAGAACTCTACAAAACATCCGTAATGCAGAACCAACCGAACAAGATTGGGAGCTACTAATGCGTCGCACAAACAAAGAGTTACCACACAAAGAAAACAAGTCTTTCGACCTAGCAATGCACCTATTCCCGACCAATGACTTGGTTGGAACACACAACAAAAAAATGATACAGCTATTAAATCTTCCTATTGCACTTAGTATTGCAATAAAAACAACCCTACCATCAAAGATCGACAATGATGCTGACAAGCTTCCCCATGAACTCCTACTCTGTAAAGGCCAACGCATCATGCTAACTACAAACCTATGGACTCAAGCAGGCCTTGTAAATGGTTCTCTTGGACAAGTTGTAGATATTGTATACACAGAAAGCTCCAAACCACCAGATTTACCATTATATGTGGTAGTAAAATTTGATACTTACAATGGCCCACCTTGGAGCATCCATGCCCCAAAAACTATTCCTATATCACCCATATCACTAGGTGCTCAGAGGCAATTACCACTTTGCAGTGCATGGGCGATTACAATACATAAATCCCAAGGAATGACAATCAAAAGAGCAACAATCGATATAGGCAAAAAAGAAAGACAAGGATTAACTTTTACAGCTATATCTAGAGTTAAATCAATACACGGACTTAGGATCGACCCACCATTTACCTTTGATCGATACTCAAGAATGAAGAATAATCCATTCACAATTATCAGGAAAAAAGAAGAGCTCCGACTACGTCTTCTCTCTTTATGATGAGTACAGGTACACATACATTAACACCCCAGTCCCTCAAGAAAGCTATATTTGTTTTTCTTTTATCTTCACCTTACCATATTGATATACATAGAAACTATTATTTCTATACTTACCAAGCATTTGCAATCACATGCAGGTGGATGTTCTAGCTTCGTATACTCCTACAAATGGTTGCTCCAAGCTAGCGCATTTGCAATCACATGCAAGTGGATGTTCTAGCTTTGTATACTCCTACAACTGGTTGCTCCAAGCTGGCGAATCCTCCTAAAGTATTGGTCATTTTTAAGACATACAAAGACTGTATCACATTCAATACAATATTGAGCCACTTCCCATCCCTCCATGAAAATACAACAAACCCCTTTGCATACAATCCATATTACCAAATTGATCCATATCAAGAACATGAACCAAAGCATATTTCAAGCAATACCACACAAAATCAACATCAAGAATCCAAACATCCAATAAACCATATACATATACCACCTACTGTTCCATCCACCCATGAGATGCTCACTCCTAAATGTACATGTAGCTATTCCACAAAAAAAAAAAGAGTCAACATTTGGGAGACTGTAGAGTCCTTATGATAAAGCTGCTATCAATGCTACCACACTTCATACCTTCAACCATGATTCACACATCATCCCATCCACCAAAAAAAATAAAGGGACAAATAAATTCAAAAAAATTCGACAAATAATATGCAGATGGATACCATAAAATACAACACAAAAACATCCCTACCAATCTCCATCAGTAAAAGAAACTATGGGGAAAAAATCAAGAAGGGAAGCTCTTCCATCAAATAAAGTCCAATAGTGCACAAGAAAGCTTTAGTAAAAGAAACTATGGGGAAAAAATCAAGAATGGAAGCACTTCCATCAAATAAAGTCCAATGGTGCACAAAAAAGCTTCAATAGCAACCAAAAAAGACATATGCACACATTTTGGCCCAAACAAATCACCAAATCCACCTACCATTGCTTGCCTCCCAAGTTTGGAAAAAGAAAATCCAAACCATCAACCGTTAATGTACACCATCATAAGTTGGGACATCCATGATATCCAAATCTCAGAATAACCATGCGTTGATAACAACACTTTATCATAAGGACTCTTATGGCTCCCTAATCGAGATGTCTACATCTCAATGAGATTGCAAAAAAAAAACAACAGCTACATGTGGCAAAAGAGGTACACGCATCTTACTCCATCCACAATACATCCAACACTCCATCCACCTTATCCAAATTAAATCAATTCATCCATGTACCACCTACCAAATCCATGTTTACCCATCACCCCCCACATTCTGAATCCTCCTAATCTTGATTGACATTCGATCTACACCTTACACCTGCTTATGGTAAATTTCTTGATATGGATCATAATCATTCACTGCACCACCATTATACAAGTATTCTCCAGATACCCACACGCACTCCAAATAACACCCCCAGCCATCCTTTCCATACCTTGCATTTCCATTGACCAATCCGTTTATTCCATGCAGCCAACACTACATTCCATGTACACTCCTACAACAACAACACTATTGAAGCAAACATAATGCAATATATCCATCTATTCAAAAAAAAAATGTAATGATTCGTGTTCTCAATCTATTACTGAGATTCAAACATTGTATAATCACATTGTATATTTACCTACTACTATCTTCTAATGTCAAACATTGTTACCTTTGCTAATGATAATTTGCATGTCTCTCCCCTTCTTACTTCTCTATATTTTTCTATCGCGTAACCCTTGCACCCCCTCCGGTGCAAGTGCTAGTTATAGTAACAAACTCCCTTCCTTCTCTATCCCAACATTCCAAAACCTCGCCAAAGGTTCCTGCAAGAACGAATCTGGCATTTACATATACCGATTACCATAATGATTTTCTAGACTATGAATTTGGTGGCTTACAACATATCCAAAACATCATAAAATACTACAACAACAAATCTAGCCATCCATGATAACAAGTTTCCACCAAACAAATGTCAGATTAAAGACATGAAATTTCCATAGTCTAAGGGAATGAGTTGGATTTTTTTTGGTAAAAAATTGTGTATATTTTTTTGTATCATGCTACAACGAATCATGCTTGTATCCAAACTACATCAACTCTACATAAGAAATCATGCTTGTATCCAAAATAATCCTCCACAAACTCATTTAGTGGTTTGGAACCTTCACCAGTCACTCGTAATTGGTCTGTGACATCTCCATACTGTGAGGTAATTTGACCATACATAGTCCATGAAACATGGCATATTTAGGAGTACCAAAAACACCATTTTGGAATTTTCTACATTAAATATAAAAATGAAAAAAACAAAGTTCTATTCTGCATACTATTCTTCTCTATCAACTTCAATTGTTTGTCAACGTTGATAATAAATTATTCAATGACATGAAAGCTCAATTATAATCTATCATATCCTCTTCAAGTATTACCTTTTCAATGTCTTAACTCTTAAGTACTCATGAGTGCCATTTGATCTTGTGCTAGACAAATTAAGTAATAATTTCTCAATAAAATTAAGGAGTATATTTATTTTTGTTAACATAGTAAATGAAATGAAAGTTACTTAGACTTTAATCTGGGATTAGCTTCTTGGATTTTGTTGATATTTTCTCAAAAGGATGTAGTCCAATAGGTCAATTAGGAAAGGATAAATGGCCATAATAGCAAAAATTGTTTTTGGATCACAATTATTTGTTGCTTCTATTGATTTTTTTATAAAATCAGTCAAAAAAAATTCTTAATTGAAAGATCATAATTATTTGGGCAATTTTTTTAGGGTTTCTGGTTTTTTTTATATTTTTTTTGTTTTTTGTAGTGATTTTTTGTTTTTTATTTACTTAACCCTAAACCTAACTTGGTTTTCGCCCAGGAAAATCCAGATTATTGGAAAAAATCTTTATCTTTTAGTATATGATTTATTCCCAAGGAAGATTACAGGTTTTCATTTTGGTTTTATTAATATTTAGTCTTTGAAAGCATCTTTTACTTTGGTATTAATATGTAACTGATACTTTATGCATGAAAGTGAAACAATAAAATTAATTTCTTCCATAGCCAGCAAGAAATTTGGGGTCAGGGTCCACTCCCTATTCATAACTACATCTTTTGTTGACTATATTTAATTGTAAAATAGGAAAAAACTTATTCTTATACCTCTGTACCTTGTCTCAAAATGACCCCCCCTCCCTTCCACCCAAGCTCACAGTGACTTTGATCATATGTGTCCTCTCATAGTTAGTATGTTTGTTCTGAATTTACGAATAACATATACTCTACCTAAGGAAGATGCTTCTATAATATAATGGAAAAGGGAAATTTTGTTAGCAATAACAGAGTTTTGAATCTATTGTGTTTAACGTCAATGTGCTTAACTTTGATGAAATTTAAGAGTAAAAAATGTAGGAGGAAGATAATATTTGGTTATCCATATATTTAAGTATAAGCTGTAGAAAACTGTAAGTATGATTTGCCTTTTCAGCACTACCATAAATTTATATGTTTACTATTATAAAATCCAATATGTTTGTTGTTTGCACTGCAAACTATTGTCCTCAAGTTTTCTATAATCTTTTTGAGTGAGCCTCCTCTTCCAGCTCTTCCTTGATTTTCTTTGCTGCAACTTCAAGTAATGGATCGAGTTAAAGGTATCCTGCTTGGCAGGAGGTTAATGTAACATTGTTGTTGAGTTTCTTCAATTCCATCTTTGAAGGGGTTTTCCTTGTCATTGGCTAGTGTTAAAAAATTCAATTGATGGTCAAAATTCTAATGTATTTTCTGCTGCTAGGAAAATTCTTGAGGTGAACAGGGAGAAATGAATATAACTATGTTTGGGCTGCATTGGACACAATAGTTGTTGTCTACTATTATTGATTTCTAAACTATCCTAAGAGTGATTTGATAAACAAAGATTCACTTAAGTTTTCTACTTATTATGCTTCAAACCAGAGTTAGATGAACTGTGATTTGGTGATGATTGTATCATCTCAGAAAAAATTAGGCTTCAAAGGGGAGGGATTAGCAGTCGCCTTCGCATTGCCTTGACTATTAACATATGTTTTTCTTTGATGATGATCTGAAACTACATTCTTATCCGACAAGCTAACTGCCTCCTTAGTTCAAGCAACAACTTTTCAGTAATTTCTTAAGAGATAATCAAGATAAATTCACCTATTGGAAACATATCTAAAATATAAGCAATTTTTTCACTTAAGTTACTTCTAATTTGACTATTTTTGCCAAAATTTCCAAGAATGATGAGTAACAATATATTAAGACATTGTTTTTGAGAATTATTCTTATGATCTAATAATTTATAGGTGTGTCTATCATTATACATATAAAAATTCTATTGTAATATTTCTTTGCTTTGCAGTTATTTAATTGCTTGTTAGTACAATTTCTTATTTTTTGTTTTATTTCTCTATTTATTCAGGATGAAGGTATCAAGCACCTGGAAATCCCCACTAGAGATTATATTTTTGCTCCATCATTTGATGATATTCGTCAAGTTGTAGAATTTATTCATGGTTAGTAATATCTCTATTCCATTTGCAAAGAAGTTACCATTTGATTTGATTACTGGAAAATAACATTCATTTGTTTATTGTACCAAACAATTAATAGCAGTCCTTCTTATCCCCTAAGTTTGGAGGACAGGCTATCTTTGTCAATTCACAAACGTAATGATCAAAGAGGCTAACTTCATTAGGAGCTTCTATTTTATGCTTGTTTGAAACATTATAGCTGAGATAAAAGTGTGGTTGTGAAGTGATTCAATGAATGACTTGAAGTATATTCTGTGTCTTTCCCTCTCTTGCTTTCTAGATGGCAGGGATCCAGATGGGTGCATTATACCTGGTACGGGGTTGTACCCAAGGTAAAAGAATCATAAAATGGGAAATGGTTTTTCTGTATCTTGTGTATTTTTGCTTACACTGATTACACAATAGTCTCTGTGATTTAATTTGAATTGTTAGGGCTTCCTTGCAGCCTCATAATCCACCCTCTATAGTTACTAGTTGTTATGCTTGTCTGTTAGCCCATTCTAGGTAGTAAGGGTTGTTTTCCTGTTCCTAAATCAAATAGTATATACAAACCTTATATAATGTCAACAACTAGTATTCCTTACCTAGTTCTCTGAGATCTCTAAGGTTGCTATTACGCCAAAAACAAAAGAATCGGTTTATATTATTTTCAGCTTGGAACCAATAACTTGGCAATTGAACTCATTGTTGGTTGGAAGTATGCTTGCTTTTTAGAAACTGTTGAGATACTAAGTTGTTCCTAGAATTTTGGAGGATTTCACAAATTTGTTGTGGGGTAATTTTCTTCCTATAACACACACAATATTCTCAAGAATTTACTGGATTCAAATCAAGTAGTACAATTTTTATTTATAGGCCAATAATATTTGAGTTGACAAATGATATTTAAGGTGTCTAAGTGTAAACCATTATTCTGAATTGATGTGATCTATAGGTATCCTATTTGAAGTGTTTGTGAACTCCTGTACTTTAGGCCTAAATGGGAAGGCTAGATGTTTTTCTTGAACTACAATATTGTGAATCGAAACCTAATTTAATGGTTATTTTTTCTAAAGGAGAAGTCTGGTCAAGGTTGTTATTGTTAATTATATCTTCGTCACACATCGCGTATGTGCCTCTATTCCAGATAGGGAATCTAAATTGAATACTATTGTTTATACATGGATCATTCACAATAGGTGTTTATGGTTGATATGTATATTCTATTGTTAATTTTTGGAAGCCATTCCTTAATGATAGGTGTGTGTTTGAGAGAAAATTATTGCTCAAGGGTACGAGCGAGTTAAGTTGTGTGATTTTGGGGAGTCCAGTTTAAGGCTTTACAGTTTCTGGTTCCTTGAAGTCAGTAGGGGAACTTGTTACTAGAGGGCACCAGAAGTCTTCCAATATCCCCAAGAAGGTTTTTCTAATGGGAATGTATCCCTTTGAGGGAGTGGATACCAGGAATGTCTACAAACTGATAATACAAAACAAAAGGTCAAAATTACCATACATTGATGGAAGGTAGATAGGAAATGAATTTTCTTAAAAAAAAGGCCTAGAAAATTTGAAGCAGATGCAAATGGTTTCTGTAATGTAGAAGGTTAAAAAAATACAATAAGCTGAAATCATGGGAAGTGGCTTACCTATAGATTCTGTGAAAATTGTGTTGACTTGTCAATGATGCCAATGAGAGAAAATGGGCAAAGGTCGCAGGAAATTTTCAGGAAACCCAAATTTATTTATTGTTGCTGCTTAATCTTGTTACTTCAATCTATTCACAGTAAAGGGGTAAAAGGAATTAGCGGTGGGGGAAGTAGTAAAATATGGAGTGGAAACCATTAATAGTGAGAGAAATGCGACTTACCTCAAGATTCTGCACAAATCTCTGTTGATGTCAAGACATGAAAGCATATATTAACAGAAGGAAGATACTGAGCTATGCCATTTGTGCCTTTGCATTTACCTTGGCATGTAGGTTGAACTTAGGTTTTGTGCTTTGATTTATTTCATGCCCTTGGGAAAAAATCAAATA
This sequence comes from Sequoia sempervirens, assembly GCA_007258455.2. Lineage (NCBI taxonomy): Eukaryota > Viridiplantae > Streptophyta > Pinopsida > Cupressales > Cupressaceae > Sequoia > Sequoia sempervirens. Next base: position 3,136 of record VDFB02147422.1, on the reverse strand, counting down.
GATGACCTTGAACTTGTGTTTTGCCTAAGTTTAAGATGCCTAGGCTTCCCATTGATCTTGAATAGGCATCCCTTTGAACTTGGAATAGGCATATAGGAAGGAGAAGGACAACAAAAAAGGAACAATCAAAAAGGAAAAAGTAAAACAAGAAAGAGAAAAATAAATAAATAACATAATAAGCAAGAATCAAGAATAGGATAAACAACATCAAAAGATGAGATAATTGAAAGGAGAAACACAATCATTGTTGATCTATCAAAAGGCCAAAGGAATACAAGTAGAAATAAAAACAAGATATATTTTTGGTCAACATAATGAGAGTTTTTGTGAGGTGCTCCACAACCTTGTATCATCTCAAATCCATAGGAAAAACACACAAAATACTCTTAAATAATTCTTAGATGCTGTCACTAGGATTCATTAATTGTTTGCATAGTATCTAATCATTGCAAGTGATGTCCCTTACCTATCTGGTTCAAAGGTTGCTCGAAGGTTAAAGGATTTGGATCTCTATTCCCACCCAATGGCCTTCTACAATAACCTTGAAGTGATACCTGCATTCACCATATACATACATGTCCACATGCCTATATGTTAGCTTTAATATCTAGTATCTAAAATCAAACATAATCATAAATGTAGATTGATAAACATAAGAGGAGTGTCATGGGTGGACCCACTCTGAAGCCCTCCTATAAAGTTCAAGAGGTTGTCCATCACAATCCTTCTTGCCTAGTGGCTTAGTACCTGCATACTCCACTCATGGCAACACCTCGAAAGACACTCGTCCTTGGGGGAGGAGAGCCATAGAGACCAAAGTGGCCTAAGGCCTACCACCCTTCCATTGCCCAACCCTTGCCTTGGGCCTATGGGATAGGATCTTAGGTGGGACCCCCACCCCTCCATGGCCCGACCCTTGTCTCGGGCCTGTGGGATGGAATCTTAGGTGGGGTTTTAAGGCAAACCACTTCACTCATTATCCGTCCTTCTTGATAGGGTTACAAGCACATAGCAGACAATCTTTATACAATCACAAAATATGCAGCTCCATTATTGATTTATTTGTATTTGCATCCATTATGCTATGAAAGTATTTAACATGAGCTTATAATCCAATGAGAGGTATTATGAAAATGTCTCAAAGATGCACAAGCAGATGTAGCCATTAAATATATTCATGTCCATTCGTATGAGCTTATTTCCTAACATTGATAATGCATTTTAGCAAATCTAAGGTTCAACATCACACAGATCTAAATGCAGTCCTATGAGTGAATTCCTGGAATTATCATTATGTGTGTATGCCCTCAATAATTTATGTAAAGAATCCCATTATAATGTATTTTAATGATCATAGCGACAGTCAAAGTGGAATTGCAGTATAAGGAGTTCAACATCAATTAAGTATAATGCAGTCTAGTCTTACTATATTTATCTGGGCAGAGTGTATGCTTTCATGTGGTTAGAGCCATAATGTCTGGCTGAGTTTGTCATGTATAATGCCACCTATGGTCTATCTATGGACAGTGACCAGAATATATCATGCAATGCAAAGTTCCCTCTTCCCTAGGATTAATGGGTCACGGAGGACGATTTCTCAGAATTTAATTGTGGCAATAAAATATGCATGGACAAGTCAACAAATAAGAGAGGAGAATGCAATGTACAGGTCGAATCATAGTCTTCTATCATAATTTTACAAGCATTATTGTGTTGAGTTTCAAATAACCAGATATTAAGGCTAAGTGCAATTTCACCTGTGATTGCTGCCTGGTCGGATTTTCCTTGTTTGCTTCTTGTTTCTTGTCCACTCTTCTTCTTATCCGTTGATCCTCCTCTTATTTCTATCTTTAAATGGAGGCGGATTTATCACTACATTGGGACGTGACTATAAGATGAATCACACCTCTTATAGAAGGGCACGATTTAAAGGATTGTGTTAGGATTAGTTACTTGGTGTTAAGTATCTTATATTATATATAATTTTTCAATGTCTTTTTGTATAATTTTTAAATGTTTTTCCTTTTGTGATAAATGTGTATTTTTTTTTGTATTAAATATAAGATAAACTCAGTACAGCAGCTTACAACTGTTAAGGCTTAAAGAACATATACAGACTTAACTGAAACAGTCTTTTGGAGATCATAAACATACTTTCAGCTGGTGAGACAGGGGTATACACTGCAGCTCCATAGACCAGACATAGACATAGAAATATAAAACATTTACACAAGACATATTGTATCAGAATTAGAACACAGATTATACAGAGGCATCTCTAACAAACATTTTCAGAATTCCTATTTTCGCTGAAATCCTCCAAGTACCCCAATTGACTAAGGTACTGATGACGTCAAGTTCATCTTTAGAAAACACATTCTCTGTCTCATGGCTGGAAATGGTGGACAGTGGAAATGGTGTCTGAACTCCTCTTTGAAGGTGTTCAATGCTTGCATGAATACAGCCGAACTGGGGTACATGACTTCCTTTAGCTGGAGATGCACAACACCATCTTTGAGTAGCTTGAGAAACTTGCTTTTTTCTAACTCCATGGTTGCCACAACCAGAATGAGCAGAGCTGCCACCATCACTAGGAGCCATCAGAGTCTGAGCCGCATTAACCTCCTCAGCTGAAAAGTCAAGGATATTGTTCTTCTGCTGCTCCATCAGTACAATAGCCACTTCTTTACCCTTGTACAAACTAGGATTGGTTCTTTGCTCTTCTTTAAGCATCTCTGAAAGCATGAAGGGCCCTTAAAAAAACCTCTACACCAGGGTGGCCTTCCTGCCACATATGACCATATCTGGCATCCATAATATCAATAGAAATTTCCCTGTTCTCCAAGTATTTCCAAAACTTATCCTTTGACAACTCCACAGTGATGAACACCTGCATAGCCACATTATGAAATATGAGTCCCTTGTAAGACTCAAGTAAGCAGTCTTCTCCTACCTTGAAATCGGTCCTCATTCCGAGATTTCCAAATTGCCCACAAAATCTCACTAGAAAGGATATGCCAGAACAATGCACCAGTTTTACTTAAATTGCAATTTTGAAGAAAGAGCATATTCACATAATCTAAACCTCCATTATACCCCCAAATATTATGAGCGAAATGGAACATGTTACAGATTT
>VDFB02147421.1:0-13735 GCA_007258455.2 Sequoia sempervirens | reverse complement strand
TCATTCCAAAAAATTAAAAAGCATCACTTTTCTTTATTTTTTGAAAAAATCAATCAATAAGATCATTTAATTTCTATAAATTATCATTTGCACATGTTCAATTGTCTTAAAAATTTCCAAAACTACATGCATGTATGTGGTTCATATAACAAAATTAGGTTTTGGTGTATTTTTGGAAACCTGTTGACTTTCAAACTTGAAACACAAAGACAAAGGACCCTCAGACACTATACATCATTCCCAAATTTTGAAATTTTCAAAAAATTGTATAGGACATAGTCACCTTGGGTGCCCTTATCCAACTAAATTGAGACCAAAATTTATGTGCAAAATCTTCTCTTTGGTCTTTGCCCAGATTTGACCTCAATATTTGATGATCAGTCTTGTAACTGTATTTTTGCTAAAAACATTGCTAGCTTGATCCATGGAACATAACACAATGTTCTCATTACAAAAATCTTGTGTTGTTATAATTCATGTTCTATTGTCAGATCTTGTTAATAATTTCAAGGAATATTTCAACTACAACCATGTGAAAATGAGTTTATTTATCCTCTTTTATTATTTTTCATTGATCCCTCTCCCACTATATTCCTACTTGTGAGGGTACATTGGTGCAAGATAATTCAATCATTGAAAATCATGAAAATCATGTTTGTTCTTCTCCTGATACCTCAACTACTTGTGAAGAAGGTATCTTGGTGATAGAGGATCCAATCATTGAGTGTCATGTTTGTTTCTCTCCCAATACCTCTCCTACTTGGGAACATATTATGGCACAAGAGGATGAAATCATTGATACATTTCTTTCAAAAGACAATAAGATGGATTGCACAGATGAAAATTCTAAATTATTATGAGATCCCCCATTGATAGAAGATTGTCAATAATTAGTTAACTTTGTTGAGGTTATCAATGAACAAGTAACATTTAGATCTCCTTTAATTATTGGACTACCTAAAATTCCTCCAATTATTGGACCTCCTAAATCACCTCTTATTATAGGACCTCCAAAAACTCATGGTTGTGCATCCAAAACTTTGCAAAACAACTCACTAGTAATCATGTGTCGCCACAACCAAGATATCATGTAGGCACTCACACATATAACACTAGAAACAATAAGCAAGAAAAAAAAATGACAACATCCATCCCATTACCTCAACCATACCTTCTACCCACAACTAATATTCCTCAGCATAGTGGTAAAGAATATGATCTTTTTTAGCAACTTTCCTAATACTCCAACAAAGATCTCCCTTTGGGATTTGATTCAAACATCACCTACATACCATGAGATGCTCCAAGAGGCTTTGTGAAAGATTGATGTCTCAAATTTTGTTAAACTAAATGATGTAGCCGCCTTGTTTGATTGTATGCAAGTGACAAAGTTGGATATTAAATTTCATCACCATGAATTACCCTTGCTTGAGATCCAAAATAAACATGAAGCTTTAATGCTAATGGTGGTCACTAATAAAATTAGAGTTAGGCGTACCCTCATAGACAATAGATCAGGTCTTAATGTTTGCATCATTTATCTTCTACATAAAGTTGGCATGGACAAGAATCTTATAGAACCTAATGATCTTTCTATTAAGGGATTTGACAATGTTACTAGGAAAGCATTAGGGACAATCACACTACCCATTAAGGTAGGACCCATGACTTTACCTACAACTGTTTATATCATGTCAAGACCTCTTTCATATAATCTTCTCCTAGGTAGATTGTGGATTCATGCCATGAAGGTAGTTCCATCTACTATTCACTGTGAGATGAAGTATGAATATAATAACAAGATATATATAGTTAAAGTAGATGAAAAATGCTATATTTCACAAGTCAAAACTGAACATAATACTTCCAACTCTCTTAATACTTTGATCCCAACTTCAAAAGTACAACCCATACATGTTGACACAAAGAATAATGTGTTTTACCCATGATGAAATATTTGGATGACAATTGGGGGCCATTATATTTTACACCTTTTTTCAAAGGGCAGTCTAAAATCTCACCACAAAATTCCAAAGATCCAAATGATTATCATAATATTGCTTCATCTTCAAACACATGTTTTGGTGATGATTGAGGCTTACCAGATTTTACACCCTTCTTTATGGGAGAGTACAAAATCTCACAATCTAATCCTAAAGATTCTTGTGGATTATCTTGTTCTAAATCAACAGATTCAAAAACATCACCCCATGATGGTGATGGGGGCTATTAAACTTTCATCCCTCATAAGTGGAATATTCCTAACTTAAAAAGGATTTGCATGCTCAAGAAAATAAAATTCTTCTCATGATCATGTAGATACAATTTCTTCATTTGAGTTGGAAGAATGTTATGAGCTTGGATGCAAAATTCTATCTAAAAATTGATATCATGCAAACATGGAACAAAATGCTAAGGATCAAGTGAAGTATATACCATAATTTTCCAAGCAAGGTCTAGGTTTCCAACCTTTTTACCCATCTTCATCTAACATTTTATCATCTTCTATGTTTATGACATCTTGTGTTAACTGAGAAATATTTTCTTCACAAGAGAAAGGAATGTCTCCTAGTACTGAGAAAGAGCATATTTTTCTAAGGCTTCTAAAAGCCCACTTGATTAATATTCCTTTGAAAACATGACAAAAATTATATAACAAATTTTATGCATATCATCGAGTGCATTGTCATTCTACCAATGAATGTCAGGCCTTTAGTAATAAAATACAACAACTTAAGGATTGTGGTGCTCTTCCATGTGTTGATGCACCTAATCACTCTAAGAAATAATGATCTTTAGTATATGGTGTTGCTCATCACAAAGTGGAATTTTTAGTTTTATGTGTTGTTCATTTTCATTCACGGTGGTACAATCTTAAGTGCAACTATATTTTTCATGGCAGAAACATGATAGTTTATTGTGTAGTTTTCTTTGTCTCTACACTTGGGGGGTAGGGATAACTAGTTTTCAAGGAGTGCATTCTTTTCTTCCTTAAAATACCAACATAGCAAGTATGTTGACATTTTAAGGGGGGGCATATATTACCCCTATCTATTCCATACATGTCGTGTGAGATTTGACTTATTGACATACCCCTTGGTGGCGGTGTTTATAACACCCCCTTGGATGTTAAAATTTTATGCACCTTCTTAGGTGATTCTTGTTCATCACGTTGGATATTTTTTGTTTGTCCCCTTAGACGTTAAAATATTATGCACCCCCTAAGGTGAGTTTTGTTCATCCCCTTGGATGTTAAAATTATATGCACCTTCTTAGGTGAGTCTTGTTCATCCTGTTGGATACTTGTCATTTGTCCCCTTAGACGTTAAAATTTTATGCACCCCCTAAGGCGAGTTTTATTCATCCCCTTGGATGTTAGAATGCAAGATAGTCCATTCATTTAGTATAGTGTAGCTTGTTGGTTCATGAACTTGAGCACCCTTTTAACATGGCCACCAAACATAACAAAACTTGCTTGACAATAGAGCCATGTCTTTCATGAATGTCTTAGCATAACACAACTTGCTAGTCTTTTGAAACCCATCATATTGCATGGACACCTAGCATAATGTAACTTGATAGATAGTAGATCCATGTAGCTCATGAGTGGTTTGGAATAACACAACTTGCTAGTCCTCATGAGGGCATTCCTTTTTCTAACATTTATTTGATGGATGATGTTTGGTATTTGAGACAAATTTAAGACTAGGGTTGCTTTACCTTATCGACTTGAATCCATTTAGTACTAACCTTGTGTTTTATTGTGTCTTTGTTGTGTTTGTTTCCATTTTATCATCATCTTTATGTTATGCCATGTGTTTTTGTCGTGTATGCTTCATTTTTTGGTCACATGTATGTTTTGTGTTGTCTTATTGCATTACATACATGTGTTTTCCTTTGTTCTTGTGTTGGTTTGCCATGTGATCTTGAATCTTGGAGGATTGTGCACTCCCTTAGATTCAATTTCATCATATATCTTCAACATTTGGACATTCATACCCCTTTTGACATATTTTATACTTTAGTGTGAGTCTAAGCATAAGTTCATACTCTCACTAAAGTGGGGGCTAAATGTAGCATCATAAATTGTCACCCATGACAATTTCACCCTATGTTTTTCTCCCCCCAAAGTAATTGGACCTAATTGTACACCTAATTTCCTAAATTGTGCATTCTATAGCCCATTTGGACAATTATCAATAAAACCCATATAGAAAACTAATGCACACATTTAATATTTTGCACCTGACACCTTATATCCCGCAAAATTGTGCAAAGACTAAGTTTCCCTAGGTGACTTGGTCCCCTCATTTTTCCTCCAAATTTTAATATGTCGGAGTCAAAAATTTATTATTTGGATTTTAAATGTCAAATTTTTCCTATCAAGATTTAATTTGTATGATAGTCTAGATTAATTGCATATAAATACCTAGTCATTTCACCATTTGAAAAAAATAAGTAAGAAGTAGAAATTATTGGAAAATTTGGTGATCAAGCAATTATTGGCAAGTCACTTAGTAGTCAAGAGTAGATTTATTGCAGCAATTCAACATCAAAGCATCATGTCAAAATGTATGTGACTTTGTTCATGTTTATGTTATCATTGTGTTTGTGAGATTGTTGATGGTGTTTCTGCCGCGACAACAACTTTCGAATGAAAATGATATTCTATCTCTCTTGAAAAGATAATCTTCAACAATACGTTGAAAATCACCCCAAAAGTCTCGGGTGTCAGTCATGACAATGCATAACAACTTCAGTGTTATGTGAAAATCACGGAGGTAATCCTGAGGACCTTACTACAAGCAAAATTTGTATCTTTCAATTTATGGATTTTTGCAATATGATGATCTCAAATCCTAAATCTAACTAGATAATAAATAAATAGAAAAAGATAAGGATACAAGAATAGGATGAAATCTAAACAATTCCTAGAATAAGCAATGCAAATGACAGATATCTAGAATGGACCAATCTCGAATAACCAATTCTTGCTTAACCCACAATGCAATCTTGCAAGAATGGTGCAATCTTCTAAGGTATATAGATTTTCAAATCATAGAAATTCATCTACAATCGAACTTAAGCACATTTAAATGTATGGTCCAGGTTGACTTCACCAGCCTACTACAATCAGATAGTTACTGGGAGGATAGACCAGAGATTGCTACAAGCATTCCAAATATAAGATCATAAACATCATTCACCAAACTAAAACTAGTTCTTAGTTCTGAATACTAAAACCCTAAATCTTTAAGCAATTTGAAAGATAGAACAACAAGAACCATGCAAGATAAGCTAACACAAGAGATTTCACCAGGAAAACCACAATGTCCTCAATTGCATTAAATCATCAAAGACTGCAACAATTCCACTGTTCTGATACAGTATTTGCTTCAAGAAATTGAATACTACTCCTACTACAAAATACTCTAGCTCTTTTCTGCTCTTACTTATCTTTGTTACTTTCTAGCTAACCCTTTACAATGAGGCAGGAGTGCCTTTTTATAGCAAATCTCAAGATATGTCGGCCCAGCCAAACATTTTTACAAAATAAGAATAACCGCCCAAAACAAGTCGGCCCTAGGAAAACATAATAAGGCACACATTAAATGCCATCTATATCATCAAGGTCGGCCTCGACACAATCCCCAATGTAGTCCGGTCCAATGCATGCCCTATGATAATAGGGAAGCACAAATCTCAAAATGGCATTAAATACTGCCTCCTTTATCCTTGCTCTGGGCCAACGATCCCTGAACTCTCAAAAATATTCCATCCAGCTCGGTGACAGGTGGTAAAGGCAAGATCTTAAGTCTGCATTTAATGGAATCAATCTCCTCTTTTGACTGTTTAATAGTCTTATCCCATTCATCCTTATGTGCTTGGTATTTGTCCATTACTGCCAAGTAGGTGGCTGCATCATCAAGCTGGTGGCCGGTTATAACATTCTCAGAATCTGGGGCATAAACCTCATGCCACCATTCCCTGAGTTGCTCCAGACTTAGGTATTTAGGAGCAATCTTTCTCCTTCCAGTCATGACCTCGAAGAATGCAATGCACCCCTCATATACCCCTGTAAGATCTCCATCTATTTGTTTCTTTCTTTTCTAGATCTTTTTCATGGCCTTATGCCGAATTTGTAGAGCCTCAAACCATTCCCATGGTTCACTTAATCTGGAGGAAGGAAGGATTCCATCCACAACCAGTTGTTCTTTACCATGCCCCATGATGACCTTGGATTTCTGCAGCAAGAGGTCAATGTCATCTGGGACGCCAGCATATTCAATGATTCCTTGGCCCTAATTTGCATCCTTCCCAGCATTGGGATTTCCTTAATTGTATCATCTCCCTTTATTTGCACATTCTTCAGCCAATCCCCTTTGTGGTTTGAGAATTTTGAAGCTTTCATCTTCCAATTTGAATGAACCTTGGCTGAGGAAAACCCGAGAGTGGCAGAAGAAGAAGGATGGAGAGACTGCAGGGGTTTCATCACTTCCTCCAAGCATTTCCTAAGTCTTTCATTTTCTTTCTTAAACTCATACTTGGTCTGGGTCTCCTTTCTCAATCTCCCAATAATCACAGCACTGGACCCTTCATATTCCTCTATGTCCTACTCCATGGATGTTGGTCCAATGTTAATAGTTTGTACATTGTAATCCTGACCAGTGACTTCTTCCCTAGTTTTGTCCGTGGCAGGGGTGGCAATGTGGATGACCCTATTGTTTGCTTCATCTCTCTCCACCTTCGAGACCACTTTGGATGCCTTCCTTTTCTTCCCTTTGCCAATTTTAGACAGCATTTCATCCCATCCAAGGGAGTGTCTTCAACTACCACCTACTTCCTCCTTGCAATCTCCTTTTCAAGCCAATCCGGGGTTGTAGGTTCTACCCGGATTTCCTCTGTTCTTGTTTCTTCTTGTTGTTCTGTTATTTTCTCCTCTTCCTTTTCAGTTGTTTTATCTTCCTCCTTCTCAAGGAGCTGTTCACCTTGATCACCTGACTCAAATTCAACCTCTTGCTATACTGGTGTTTGGGTTCTAACTAGGGTCTTCCTCTTGCTCAGGTGATCCGTTTCCTCTGCCAATCTCCGGAGAATCTTCATACATCACTAGAGGAGAAGGATGCTTTTCTACCTCTTTTGCCTCAAGCTCGGCTGCTTCACCAAAGAGTGTCCCTTCCTTGAATGGCTCCGCCTCTCCACTGGTTTCATGCTCCTCGAGAATTTCCGGCTCGGGTGCGCTTGGTGGAGGAGAAGCAGCCCTAGATGGCTCTACCTTTGTCATCTCCATAGAAAGATCCTTCTTTTGCATCGGCTCCTTAGGGGATGGAGTCCTTGATCTTTTCATATAAACCTTGGTCTTTTCCCCTCCTGAACTCTCTACATCCACAACAGGAGGCTCATCTTTTGGTGCATCCTGAACCTTTTTCTTTGAGACCCTTGTTGTTCTGGTCTTCTTTGGTGGCAGAGGGGAACTTTCTTCTTTTGCCTTTTCCAAATCTTCCTCATCAGAGGACTTACCAAGCTTCAAAGTTCAAATTCTCTTCTTTCCTTTTGGCTTCCTCTTTGGTTCAGGCTCACTTTCCTTGGGGCCTCTAATCTTTATATTGAAAGGAGAGCTCTTTGCAGTTTTCCCTTTGGGATCATCTTCCCCGGATTCCTCTGAAGTTGACATAGGGTTGAGGTCTCCCATCAAATTGAAGGTACAAGTTACCTTCTCGCTCTCCAACTCCCAAATTTTATGCTTTAACCAGGAAGAGGTGACTTTCATAACGGGGGCCATTAGGTCCTCCAACTCTGTAACCTCATCCTCATTCCAATTGATTTCCCCGATGGACCTGTCCTTCACAGCTTCATAGGCATGATCCTGCACCAGGTTTCCATCATCCTCCAGTTGGTCCGGGATCAACTTGACATTGTATTGTCTGATCGCCTCCACAGGGAGCCTAGAATACCTCTTCTTTCTTGCTTCAAGGTCATCCTTAATGTTAGCCCAATAGTCTTCTAGGTCATCTTTATGCTGGTACTCCCTAGTGGCTTTCTTCTATGCCTCCCCTGTGATATCGAAGTTCATCCTTTTGGAGTGAAAGGAGAAACCATATGCTACCAATTCTTCTCCTGCAGTATGCGCCGATTGGATGGAAGGACACACTTCTGCTACACCAATTCCGAGAGGGAAATCTCCACCGAAGCCTGTCTTATGCTTTTCTCTCTTTACAATGGCATCAAATTCACAAATCTGCCTCACAATCTCTAACAAAACAATGTGATCAGTAGGATACCGAGGTAACCTATATGGAGCGACCGGGAATCCATCAATTCTAAGGTAGGTGAAGGTGGGAAATTGAATGAACCAGGCCCCATAATTCTTTATCAGCCCTTTGGCTCCATCTGACAATCTCACATGCTCGGCATTCTGAAGCATCCGGGTAATATGTAGTGAATGCATCATTGGCTCTCTGGTAGTCCCTGTGTCCTAGGTGCAATTCGGGGTATACTTCATAGACGATATCTTGTCCAAATGTTCCTTTTGGATTCAAACCCGTGTATGGGTAGAATCTGGCTAACGCATACATCACATAAGAGGACATGGTGAACCTCTTGGTTTCTAGGACGTTCCTCAGCTGTTTATCAATTTCAGAACTAATAAGCCCCGCCCAATGATAGTTGGTTCCTTGTTCAATCTTGGTGATCACATGGACCATCCAAATCTCTAACACACCAGCAGTCTTCAGACTAGCTACCCTGCTCAGGAATGTTATAGCATCATAGATATCTGATCTGAATTTGATCCTATGCAACTGCTTGGGCAATTTAGAGTGGTGTGACTTTGGCTTCTCCAACCAAGAGTTGATTATCTGTTGAGATTTGATGGGCTCATTCTCATAGTACGTCCTGGCCAAGTCCACGTTTAGAGCACATATTGAAGGCAGATCAGGCATGTCAAAGGCTTGAGCAATGGAGACAGGACTAAAATTGGCTAGGACTCTTCCCTTAGTACTGACAACCCTTTGTGTATCAAAATCGTATTGTCGGGCACACTCAAGTATCAATTCGTAGCATTGGATAGCTGGAGGAAACCCTACCACATGGACCAATCCAGATTTCATCATTCCCTGTCTCAAGACTGATAGGTCCTTCTACGTTGTCCTCTACTTGAACTCCTCGTATCTCCAAGCCCCCACATTGGTATCAGACACCTCGGACCATACAGAAGATATCTTACTTTCTGGCAACTGGCTCTTGGTGTCCAATCTTAGCCTTTCTGCCTCCGAGATAGATGACCCCTCCGTGTCACCCTTGGACTTTCCTGTAGCAGCCTTGCTTGATTCGGCCTATGTTCACAAAGGACATCATTAGTATTCAATTATTATACATATTCCAATCCAAAGGTTAACATAAAATCATATAAAGCAATTAAAACCCATCACAAACTATTAATCTTTGAAGATCCGGAGAAATAAAGCAGTCCGGGAAAACACCGTAAACTGGGAAAATCCAGTCGGGGCGAAATTTCGAAGAAATCCAACCCAGACGGATTCTTGCTGCCAACACATCATTAGTCAAATAAATCATTAATTCAGCCAAAAGATCATTAGATTATCATATCGACATTTGTTCATTGCTTAGCAAGAAAATGGCATTTAACATTCCTCCATTAATCCTATCTTGGAAAATAAAAAGGATAAAAACCCGGACAAAGCTGGAAAAGGAAATGCGGATGGGGCCAGTTACTGTGAGACTGATTCCCGAGAGAGAATATTCCGGTAATTATTCCACTCGGTGATTAGCCTAAGCAGGGGAAAATCGGTCGCATGAGAAATTCCTTGAACACCATGGGAACGGCGATCATTGACACACAAACCATTAATCAAACAATCATGCAATCTTTTCTACTTGGATTCTAATGGTCCCAAAATCAACGCTACTCAACAAGACTCAGAATGCAAAGGATTTCAAATTCCCAAAGCTCTCAAATGACGAGTCCCCAGGCAGAACGATGATGCCCTAATTTTGATGAAAAACCTCCCGCCATTAAAACCAGAGTAAGCTCAAGGTTAAAAATACCATCGATAAAGATCAGTCTAAGGCACTCTGAATCCTCACAGGGCAGGGGTCAGTGTAATACAAGGGCAAGATCGATCAATCATAACGAATTCACCGTTCTGGGCCAAACACTGAAAAAACCCCTAACCTTGCGCAATATGGCAGATTTCGCACCAAGAGGGCAAACAATCTAACCCAGAACCCCTTCCAAACGTGTGCACCCATCGTCTAATGGATACATAGCGCTCATATGGCATGGGTGATGAGGTTCCACGAAAAAAAACGGGTCAAACCCTAACTCAATAGGAAGGAAATTGTGGCTAACATGGGCCGACAGGAAATGACCACCAATCAATACGGAAAAACTCAATCATCCTGAGAACAAACAAGAGGGGCCATTGATAACATACCATGGATTATGGCAGACGGAACTCGAACTCGGAGAAGCAACCACAAAGAAAGCACGCCCAATCAATGAAAACCTCAATCAGCACCAAATAATCCACGCGTAAGCAACTCAGGATCAATGCTCAAAGCTCAAATGAAAACTCTCAATCATCAGAGCAGCAAACAAATGAATGATGGAGTTAAAATGATGCCCAAAAGGTCTTAAATCCTTCCCCATACGCATCTGAGCAAAGGTACCTCGGTCATTAATGAGCGACAAGACGCGTCTGACAAATCCGGAAACCCGAGCCCAAGACGGAATTTCAGTAGATCCCAAGATACGCAGAAATCCGGATGGACACAAATTTTGCGGAAATACAGAAACCGGGAATATAACAAAGTTCGGGATTTTGGCACAGTCCGGGAAAATCCGCCAGAACCGGAAAATCCCAGGGTCAGGCAGAAACCCAGTTTTGAAAAATGTAGCAATGGCCGGACAATGAGCGAGCGGGGAAAATCCGCTGGAACTAGAAAATCCCAGAGTTAGGTGAAAACCCGGATTTTTCTTAAAACTCAATTTTAACCAATTCAAACCTTAGGGAAAGATCAAAACCAACGAGACCAACATGTCAAAACCTTAAAAGGAAAATCCAATAAAACCAAAGGTCACAAGACATCTGAAAAGAGGGTCCCTACTCCAAGTGGGGCGTGTGTGCAAAACTACACAACAGCTTGTGCTAAGGTTCATTGCACATTGTAAAGCCAAACTTGAAGAAAACATCAAAGTTTTGGACCGCTATCTGAACCTACAGGAAAGTGAAACTTGACCTCCATCTCAGAAGCTTCAGATTTGAAGATCTACCTCGCATCAAATAAATGAAATCCACCCTATGATTACCCGGCAAAATCACATCAAAATCAAGCCAGGAGTTCATGCAAGTCATGACGACACCAAGACCTTGGGAGATTTTCCTTAACTGTCATTGGAGATTTCCTTTCAAAGAGAGGTAGTGCACATGCGCATTACTGTGTTGAGAAGCGTGTAAAAGCTTACCCATCAATAGTTTTGAAGGAAATTATTGTTTTTGATTAAGATAGCAGGGAAAGGGACTTGATCCTGTACAAAAAGAGGAGTTAGGCCAGAGAGGCCACCAAAGAACTAGCAATTAGAACCCAAAAACAGTCATCAAAACATTGACTAAGAAAGAAAACCATAGACCCACCCAATTATAACAAAATTAAGTAGAATAAACTATTACCAAAAGTACTATTAGTTAACCAATCCATATTGAAGTCATAAAAATAGACTAAACTATCACTAAAATAGTTAATAATAAATGATTCATAAATAATAAGGCACACAAGCCATAACCAGAGCATCAAAAAGCTAAAAACCATCTAAACAAAACCAAACAGGAGAGCAAGAACATTAGGAATTATTGATAAGATTCCAGTTCTCCTAAAGTGCAGCCACAGACTCCTTCCAGCTATATTTGTTCTGGTTGTTCTCCTTCTTTCTAGCTTCCTTCTTTCTGAGAATCTAAATTTTCTTCCTAAGCTAGTTCTTGATCTTCCCCTAGCCAGACACTATTCCCATAATGGCTTTTTTCATCATGCCATCCATAACAAGACTAAGATTCTTAATGGTGTTTCTCATATCTTTAAACTTCTCATTACTACTATTCCCTTCTAATTTCATTTCCACATCAGCCATGTGAGATTAAGGTCTACCACTTGAATCAACCAGTGTATACATATTATTATGTGTATGCATACATAACAAAACATGTGTGTCCACCTTAATGCCTCGGTATACGACATCGATTTTCCTATAACTTTTTGTGGCAATTGAATATATGTTTTTGTACCTCTGTTATGCATGGACCTGCGTATTGTATTGATTAAGACATTTGGTTTCCATACATATGTGTAAATACCAACATATTGATTCACGTGTAGCACTTGAAACCATAAAATCGACCATGTTTTTATAAATATTTGTGGCTATTATAAGAACATGTGCATTGATTATTACATATATAATATAGAAGTAATAGCTATGCATATCAATTTTAATATATATATATATAGTGTATTTGCGACGAAGTTAATACTAGTAAAAAAAATATTTTTACTTTGATGATTCCACAGTAAAACAATAAAATTGAATATATGAAACTGTTATTTAATTATTATGGATATGATTCTTTTATTTCCAATCAACATATCAATGGTATAATTATAGTTATATATATACACATATATATACATAATCATATATATGTATATATATAGCTATATAAATATAATGGTACAAATATGCATCATATGTTATGAACTAGTTTCTTATGGATTTAACTTGCATGACATCAAAAATTAGTTAGCATTGTACATATACATTAAGTATTGCATGAAATCGAGAAATAAAATTAGTTAGAGACCAAATTGCATGTCATTTATACCTTTAACCATCATTATGCATGAAAGGATTGAAATACCAAAAGAACTTCATATAATCATTTTGCATGAAAAGAAAAGGGTTATTTGTTTTTATGATCATTGGATATATGTATGTTATATTGTCTTCATGAGGAAAGTAGTTTTCTTCTATATGTGATTTGGATTTACCTTCTAGGACGGGTGTTGAATAGGGACTAACAGAGGGGAGTAGATTTTATTTTCTAGATCACCTACTATTTATAGTTTAATTGCTTCGGCTAAATCTATGTGTACCATTGAAATAGATGAATATTTTTTATTCTCTCCACCATATACTGATAGTAGGGAATATCATGTTTATATGTGAAATACAAGTAAATTATTAGGCTACACTAGATTCCATCCTGCTAGTTGTTTCTAGGTTGCTAGGCTTCTTGTGCAGGGTTGGGTATTCTCCATGTTAGGAAGAATTCCAGGGAAGCATAAGCTTTGTGGTTGGGAGAAAAAGTGTCTAAACCATGTTCTCATCTCTTAGTTTGCAGATGACCATTAGGGTTAGTGGCGGTCAAAGATTCTAGTGATTATGTTTCTTTTCTATCTTGTATTGTTATGACCAGATGGGCATAAGAGCCTAAGTCATATTCTTGCATAAATTGTATCTTGTACTCTATAATAATTGACTTGATAGTACTTCATGTCATGATGTACCTTATTTCTTGTAATTAATATTTTGGATTAGGTACTTTTACATGTGAGATGTAATATGTGTTTAGAGTAATTGGTTTTACTTGATTAATTAAACAATATCTAGTTAATTAATTAAGTTACCTTTTATCTCTTTTTCACTTAAGCTAACTTTAGG
>VDFB02147420.1:0-38273 GCA_007258455.2 Sequoia sempervirens | reverse complement strand
ATCTAATGATATGACTAATAGTACCTACATTATATTTTCTAAATAGGTAGCTAATAAAACTTGCATTGCATTTTCCCAATAGACAATTTATAGAATATGCACTACTTTTACTCAATTTTATGTAGAGATGAACATCTGTAAACTATTTCAAAAGTGAAATCACCCTTAAAATTAGAGATAGAAGATGAAGAAAAGCAATTGATTATGAAAAATTCTTTCAAATGAAAACAAAATTTCTCACATTTAGCCTCTTAGTGTGTCACACTAGATTTTAAGTGAGTTATTTTGGGTTGGTGTTGCTCCTTTCTATCATTTTATTGTTCAAAATGACCTAACTAATAATAATTCTCTTGAGGTCAAACAAGAGGGGTCTCCCTCCCATTCCTTTCCACCTTGTCCATAGTAAGCTATCATTCCTTTCCCCATCCTTCGTAGTAAACTCTATCTAATAAGTGTAATGTTAAACTTTATTTTTTAGGGATTCTATCCAAAAATTCATATAGCAAATAAAAACCGGATTATTATGAGCAATCTAGGGAGCTGGTTCAAATTTCAATATGAAAAGATGTAAAGTGTGACAAGGATATGTTACAAAGAGTTTTGAAAAATTGGATCTTATTTTGGATAAAAGTTTATGATTCCTTGTAAGATAGATTATATTGAAGATAAATATGAAAAAATGAACCAAGTTAAAACAACAATATCTCTTCACAATACTCATTAGATCCTACAAGGAAAAGATGATAGCTTTGATTATAAGCTAAGGAATAGAAGATTGTTTAGTTGGATAGTTAGGTTTTCCCTCCTTTAAAGGGACTTAAGGCACACTTGAAGTATTTTTATTTATTTTACAATGGGAGAGGGTCTTCAAGTCCCTCACATATATATACATACTTACACACATACATGTGTACACATATATAGACATATATGAATATATACATGTACATATATATATATAATATAGATGTATATACGTATGTATGTATGCATGGATACACATGTATATATGTGTGTATGTATGTATGTATACATATATGTTTATGTTTATGTATGTATATATGTATATATATAATTAAGAGGAGTGAAAGTACTTAGTTATTTTTGATGGTTAATAGTAGTTTTCTATTGTTTGGATCAAAACATTTGAACTATAACTTAGATTTTTTTTAATCTCAGATGTATTGGAAGTAAAATTATAAAATACGGATTGGGCCTTTCTTTGAATTTGTGTGAAGTAAATTTTACATGTGTAGATTTGGCTTTTCATTTGTAGAAATGATCTTTGACTCCAACAATGACCTTTAACCATAGATTTTGGCCCTTGTGTCTACAAACCTTGTGTACTTGCATAGATAAATTTGTTTGATGCATGCACTTGTAACAAAAAACTAGTGGCATTGATAATTAGTTTTGAAATCTTGCTAGATGATAATTTTATCCTTATGACAAACCCTTGGATCTAATTTAATAGTTTTGATAAAAGTTAGAAGACAACAAACAACAATGTACATGATTTTGATGTGACTATGATAATGGTAGGTGATTGCGATTGTGACTTAGTGTAATGGAATTTAGTACAAAAAATGGAGTGGCCAAGTACAATAGATAGTTTTTCATCATGTGTTGATACAAAAGTTGATGTGGAAAGTTGAAAAATGATTGGTGAGTGATCCCTTGTGATTGATGAATGTACTGGGATTATCCTTACAATTAGCAAATCCTAGATACTTGATGAATAGTAGACGATATTTAATAATTGATGGATACAAGTGATATGAGGGAGACTCCTTTAAATATACATCGTAAATATATAACTCAAGAACTTTTATAACTCCTCTAAAAATATAAGTATATATACATAACTTCTCAAAAAAACATAAACATATAACTAATTTTAAAAGAACCCAACAAAATCATAAAAATGTACCGAAACGAACATAAAAATAAAAATAAAAATGCTAAGGATCATTTTACTTTGTGGTTTAGTATTTTGATTAATAGATATTAATGAGAACTTTTCCAATTAAAAAAAGGAGCTCTGGACAACCTAATAAATTGTGAACAGAACTCAGAAATTCTCGAAATGTTAAAAAGAGTAGTTGGCGTCAGTCTGAATTATATGCACAATTCATTGAACTATGTAGGACCACCATATTTAAAGGGATGAAGAGCAATGACAGCTGTTTACTTCAATGACAGATTGCACTTCTTTTTGACTGTTGGACGCATTTGGAGGCTTCCTTGTATGGTATTTGCTTCAAATGAAAGGTGAAAATTTGTACGAGCTTTTAACTTTCTGTAAGCTTGGCTTTATTTAATTTTAATCCCTTTTCCATGTATTGTTGCCCACTTCTTTTTTAAATCTTTGTTGGTACAGTTTTGGCAGACTATTATTAGTTCTTCCTCTCAGACTGCATCATCTGCCTCTTCTTCCTTTTATATTAATTTTGGTCCCTCCTATTCTGATATGTCATGTTCATATATTAGTGGCTCTGATGGCTTCTACTGTCACCAATTTATGATAGTACATTGCCTCCAGGAAACAACATGAAAGAGCCATTCAAGATGATTGTGCTGTGCATACATTTCAAAATTATCTTATATATCAATTTATTGGATAATATTATAGATATAGATAAGCTGGTTGTTTAAGGATATAGAAGATGACATTAAGCATTATCTGTATAAGTTTCTTCATTAATGTTTAACATATAATAATTCTTATTATATGTCTTTTTCTTATTAAAAAAATTGATATTGGTATGATAAATAACAAGTTGGTCATTCGTTTTGCAAATTCCAATTCAATATATTATTCTGTTACAAGATTTCTAATAAACTAATGTCAGATATCTATATGTTTAGTCCAACAATTCTATATGCTTAGTCCAATTGTGAAAAACTAGATATTTTGCTATTATACTTGTAGAGCTATTCTTATAATAAATAACCATTGCTGCAATTTATTTGAACCTTAAATCTGTTAATATATTCTTCAAACAGATTGTTTCGCATGTTGTTGATGTTGTTATGATGTATTATGCTTCTGTTTATGATAATGAAATAATTGATTTTTATTTATTTTTATTGCCAAAAAATTGTACTTGATCCCAAATAAAATACATAACTTGAAGTGCTTTTCCTATCACTAATAGATCTGCTCAATCACTATTTGTATATCCAACCAATTGAAAGTTATCCATTATAAGTATATACAAAATACTAAAGTTGGCTGTACCATGGACATACTTGAGTATTCTTTTCATTACACATAAATGAATTTTACTCGATTTTTGCATACATTTTGATAAAACATACATGATGTTAGGTCTAATAGTAGTATGATACATAATATTACCATCTAAACTTCTATATAGTGTCATATCTATATTTTTATTGCCATAATCTTTAAGTAACTTCTCGTTCACATTCAAAGGTGTGTTCATTGGTTTGCAAAGTTTAATTCTAAACTTGTCAAGTAAATCAACTGCATACTTTTTGTATGAGATAAAAATCATAGCATTCAACTATCTTACTTATATTCCAAGAAAGTGACACATCAAACCCAAATTTTTCATTTCAAAGTCATTATTCATGACATTTTTGAATTCCTCTATTAATACTTTGCTATTGCCAATGTAAATCAAATCATCAACATATAAACAAACAACAATTATTTTGTACTTCTAAATTTCATAGAGTGTAGGTTTACTATCATTCCTATTGAAGTTGCTTTTCTAAAAATATACATCTATTCTTCGATACCAAGATCTTGGTGCTTGCTTGAGTTCATAATTAGTCTTTTTTAAGTTGTAAATTATTTGTTTTTACCTTACAACTTCATATTTTGGTGGATGTTCTACAAACACTTCTTCATTTAAGAAATTGTTCAAAAAATATGATATTGCATCAAATTAATATACTAACCACTTAGATTGTGTTGATAATACCAAAATAACATTTATGTTATCCTATCTTGGTACAAGAGCATAAGTTTCTTTATAGTCTATGATCAATTATTATGAGAAGCCTTTCACTACCAATCTTGTGCTTTGTCTTTCGATGGATCCATCAACTTTATATTTTATTCTGTAAACCCATTTTAGTCCAGTTACATCATTTTTTTCTTATAGGATCTACTAACTTCCATGTTTCATTTCTTTCAATAGAAGCAATCTCTTCAACCATGATCTTAATCTAAACTTCAAGTTTTACCATATCTTCAAATTGTCTTGGTTCTAGTCAAATATGAAATAGTTTAAACAAGATTATAATTGAATCAACGCTAGCAATTCCTTTATAAATTAATTAGAGTGTTTTTAGCTTCCTTAGAGGATGACTCAAACTTGTAGGAGGACTTGATAAGAAAGGTACTTGAGTAGAACTTAAGTTGTTGCTTGGGCTAGTAGTTAAGTTGGAACATTATGTTCTATTTATATAATTACTAATTTTTCTTGATACAAAATTTCATTCCATTTCCATTAATTTTTTTAATAAAAATTACATCATGATTGAATATCATGTTTTCTATTACTAAATTATACATAACATGTAACTCTTTCTACTCATTATAACATAAAAATATATTTCTCCATTTTATTGTCAATTTTTTTTTTTTAATGTTTAATTTATGAGCATAAGTAATGTAATCAAATGTCTTAAGATGAGCCATATTAGGCTATCTTCAATTTCATGCCTAATAAGAAGTCACACTCTTTACAATTTTTGTCATATATTTATTCAATAAGTAAAAAATTGTAGCTACTACTTCATCCCAAAACATATTTGGAAGACACTTAGCCCTTAGCATGCTTCTAGCCACATTTCACATTTTTTAGAGGGGTATAAGTTGTAGTCAATTACCTTTAAATACCACTCATTTTTTTGTAAAAAATATCGCCATCGTCTTTAATAAATTACCCTTTTTTTAGAAAATCTTTAACAGTATGAAATATAGAAAAGAATTTTGAATTTTATTTAATGCAATATACCCAAATTCTTCTACTTTAATGAAAAACAAAAAGTTCAAAAAAAAAAACTATTTTTTTTAGTGATAATTTTTGCATTGGACCACAAATATCAACATGCACTAATTAAAGTGACACTTTCTCTCTCCAATATTTTCTTATTGGAAAAGAAACTTGATGTTGTTTACTAATAATATAGTCTTCACAAACTCGATCATCTTGCTTAATAAATGGTAATTATTTCATTATTTACTTTTGATAAAGTAGTTTTAACCCTAAAAAATGTAGGTGCTCATGCTTGTGTGCAATAACCATGATTTATCATTTAAGACACATACAATACCTTGAGTTTTTCCATATACAAGTCTACAAGGAAAAATTGTTTCTTATAGTAAGATTTTCCATAGTCTGCTTGTTAGCATTATCTTTTAACACATTCATTATTTTAAAAAATAGCAAAATATCTAGCAAAATATCCTCTTTTAATATGATGTCTAGAACTCAATAGATAATGAGCTAATATTGGTACATATAAAATGTCATGAATATATTTTATCGCACCTTGTTTTGTCTTGAGTACAATGGTTTTTTTATCTATAATGCCAACTTCTTTATCATCTCTAGTTGTACTAGTGTTTTGAGAGATTCATCCATTTTTATAAAGAAGTTTTTATTGCTTGTGATATAACTACTCCAACTACTATCCAAAAGCTAACATCAGGAAAATTCATTGCAACAATTGAATTTTACAGGGCGGTGAATTTCTGGTGGTGAATTTTCCTTGATGTGAATTTGTCATGGCAGTGAATTTTTCCGCGGTGAATTGTTGGCGGTGAATTTTCCGTCGGTGAATTGTTGGGGGTGAATTTTCCTAGAGCCTCAAAAGCCACATATTTTTAGAGATTTATCTTGTAATGCCACATGCAAAAATAAGATGTTTGTTCTTCTTTTTCTTTAGAAAAATAGTACATTTCTTATGATTTTATATCCGTCATGTTCATAATAACTATTTTTTTTTGGAATAATAATAATTGTATTAACTATTTTTCATATTTCTTTGAAATATTAATCTTTGGTTGAAAATCTTGATCAATAGATTTTTTAGTGGATCAATTTTCCTTTGCTTATGAGTTTGAAGAGATCCCATAATCTCATTTGTTGATAATAGAGTTAAATCATTATATTTTTCAATAGCAACCACAATAGGATCAAAATGTGAAGGAAAACATCTCAATAATTTTATGATCTGTTGAAATCTCTCCATAAGATCTAATTTAATTTACTAGTCCCATCACTCAAATAGAAAAAGTCTTACATAGCTTCATAATCTTACATGATTTTTTGTAATATGTCTAATAAGCATTTGAAATTTGATGGTTTTTACCTTTTTTGTTCCCTAAAATGCGTACTGCAAAAATATCAAGCTTGTTTTGATTTGGTTGTCAAGTAGCAATTCTTGAAAAATATGAACCATGTATTGTTTGTTGAATAATGAAGAAGGATTTAAAACCTTTCTTTCTATTCTCCTTTAGATGATCTTGTTGTACTTGAGTCAAGTGGCATGAACTTCTATATCTATAGGTTCTAAGTAACAACTTTCAACTAAAATTCATGGATTTTGAGAAATAAACATCTTCATTTTAATACTCTAAAAATGAAGGTATCAAGGATTGTGATGATATAGATTTAAAACACAAATAGGAACCATGTCTTAAAATCAAAGAAGTAGATGAAAAAAATATATGCTTATATGTTTTCACAATGAGACTTTTCAATTCTAGAACTTTGTTCTTAGAACTAATACATTTTCTCTCTCCCCTATCTAGGGGTTTGAACTTGTGACCTCCACTTTGATACCAACCATTGGCCTTGCCGTTGCACCAAAAGGTCGACCTATCAATGCCCGATACAATCTTTAGATAAGATCCATAGGAGGCGGTTAAACCATGTCACAAATCCAATTGCCATGTTGGACAAGGAAGACCAAGGGACACACCATCTTGCAAATAGTTCCAAATAGATTCTTAATGATAACACATACAATGTTGGTACAAGAACTATATTTATAGGCTATATATAACAGTGCCTAATATGATGGCGTAGAATGAAGCAATGACAAGTATAGGTAGGGATAATAAGGAGCTACATAAAGAAATGGATAAGAATGCCATTGATCAAGGATAAAGTGGTGATATATGACAGTAAGAATGAGATGAAGAGAAAAAGTGGAAAGATAAGGATAATATTGCAAAGATAGATAAGACTATCGCTTAAGAGCAAAGAAGATGGCATTAAGCATTATTTGTATCGTTTTGCTCTCTAATAGGAGAACTCATGTCTAAATTAATACCTCTTTAAATATGAATCAAGACTTGGAGGTATCAATTCCAACAACACCCCATTCTACTGGAAAGAGACTTTAAATATTTAAGTTAAAAACAACACATACAATATCCAAATATATATTACTTGTCTAGATATATAAAATGTAAAATGTTTAACAATTATGTTTTTTCCTTTTATATTTTGTGACCTCAACTTTATGAAGGGAACATTCAATGTTCTAGACAACTTCAAAACCTATTTAAACTTCATTTATAATTTATGCTTCAGCTGCAGGTTTTTAGAGTATGCTCTTGGATCAACTTGTTGGTTAATGATAGTTTGGATCATCATATTTCTACAGGATTGGATTGCTGTTGTTACATTGTAGTTTGGATGTTGCATGTAGAATTTCTTAGCTCAATCTGCTGTTTGCTAAACAGATGTTTCATGACCCTTGAGGCTTTGCTTTGTAATTGTTTGGTTGTTTCTTCTTTTAGTAGATCCCCTGCATTTTTTTCCTGTATAATTCAACTCTGATCAATTAGAAAAAAGGTTAACCCAACGATTATAAGGCTTCTCCTCCCAAACTCATTTTGAAAATTCTCACCGGATTTTGGGAGGTTTTCAATTCAATCGTACTGATTCAAAGTATTATGAAAATGGATGACAGAAGAAGATATTGTTTGATGTAATTACCCACCTACCTTCTGTTGTATTGCTGGTGAAAAAGGCCTCATATGTCCATGTGCAATGCATGAAAAAGACAATAAACAAACGCCTGTCAACAAGAAGCACAAGCCAGGTTGCTTTCCCTTACAAAAAAAATGACATCACTGCAAACTCTGGCAGTCCGGAAATGAAAGTATTGGGTTTGTATGGGCATATCTCTGTGCTCTTTTATCTTTTATGACCCATTCAACGTATCCAGCAAGGAATGATCATGTAAATGGCCCACAATCAAGCTTGCATGAATCAGAATAAGAATTTCAGTTGATAAATGTTACTGTCGAATGGCTCTTTGATCTTGGGGGAGAGACGATACAAAGATTTTTTGCCAAAAACTGGAAGCATGTCAGATAAGTGTGATGGTACCCCACGATTCATTGAACTGTGTAGGACCACCATATTTATTAAAGGGATGGAGTGCAATGACAGCTGTTTACTTGAATGTCAGATTGCACTTCTTTGGACTGTTGGACGCATTTTGGAAGCGTCGTTGTATGGTATTTGCTTCAAATGAAGGGTGAAAAATTGTACGAGCTTTAAACTTTCTGTAAGGTTGGACTTGATTTTATTTTAATCCATTTTCCATGTATTGTTGCCCACTTCCGTTTTAAATCTTTGTTGGTACAGTTTTGGCAGACTTATTAATTCTTCCCGTGAGACTGCATCATCTGCCTCTTCCTCCTTTTATATTAGTTCTCGTCCCTCCTATTCTGATATGTCATGTTCATATATTAGTGGCTCTGATGGCTTCTACTGTCACCAATTTATGATAGTAAATTGTCTCCAGGAAACAACATGAAAGAGCCCTTAAAGATGATTATGCTGTGCATAATTTCAAAATTATTAGGATACAGAAGATGGCATTAAGCGTTATCTGTATTATTTTCTTTATTAATGTTTAACATATAATAGTTCTTATTATATGTCTTATTCTTATAAAAATAAAATGATATTGGTATGATAAATAAACCAACAAGTTGGTCGTTAGTTTTGCAAATTTCAATTTAACATGTTATTCTGTTACAAGATTTCTAATAAAATGATGTTGGATATCTATATGCTTAGTTCAATTATTCTAGATGCTTAGCTCAACTACAAAAAACTAGAGTTTTTGCTATTACAATTGTAGAGTTATTGTCATAATAAATAATCATTGCTGCAATTTGTTTGAACCTTAAATCTGTTAGTATATTCTTCAACCATATTGTTTGACACGTTGCTGATGTTGTTGCAATGTATTATGCTTATGTTGATGATAGTGAAATAATTGAATATTTTTATGACCAAAAAATTGTACTTGATCCGGAATAAAATACATAACTTGAAGTACTTTTCCTATCACTAATAGATCCACCCAATTACTATTTGTATATCCAACCAATCGAAAGCTATGCATAAGTATATACAAAATACTAAAGTTGATTGTACCATGGACACACTTGAGTATTCTTTTCATTATACATAAACGAATCTTACTTGAATTTTGCATACATCTTGATACAGCATACATGATGCTAGGTCTAATAGTAGTATGATACATAATATTACCATCTAAACTTCTATATAGTGTCATATCTAGACACGCTTGAGTATTCTTTTCATTACACATAAATGAATCTTACTTGATTTTTGCATACATTTTGATACAACATACATGATGTTAGGTCTAGTAGTTAGTATGATACATAATATTACCATCTAAACTTCTATATAGTGTCATATCTATATTTTTATTTCCATAATATTTAAGTGACTTTTCATTCACATTCAAAGGTGTGTTCATTGATTTGTAAAGTTTAATTCTAAACTTGTCAAGTAAATCAACTGCATACTTTTTGTATGAGATAAAAATCATAGCATTCAACTATCTTCTATTCCAAGAAATTAACACATCAAACCCAAATTTGTCATTTCAAATTCATTATTCATGGCATTATTGAATTCCTCTATTAGTACTTTGCTATTGTCAATGTAAATCAAATCGTCTATGTATATAAACAAACTACAATTTTTGGTACCTCTAAATTTCACAGAGTGAAGGTTTACTTTCATTCCTATTGAAGTTGCTTTTCTAAAAATATTTATCTTATATTCTTCTATACCAAACTCTTGGTGCTTGCTTGAGTCCATAATGAGTCTTTTTTAAGTTGTAAATTATTTTCTTTTACCTTGCAACTTCATATTTTGGTAGTTGTTTTACAAACACTTCTTCTTTTAAGAAATCATTCAAAAAAAATGATTTAACATCAAATTAATATACTAACCACTTAGATTGTGTTGATAATACCAAAATAACATTTATGGTATCCTATCTTGGTACAAAAGCATAAGTTTCTTTATAGTCTATGATCAAAATTATTATGAGAAGCCTTTAGTTACCAATCTCGTGTTTTGAATTTCAATGGATCCATCAACTTTATATTTTATTTTGTAAATGTGTTTTAGTCTAGTTACATCATTTTTCTTGGAGGATCTAGTAACTTCCATGTTCCATTTCTTTTAATAGAAGCAATCTCTTCATCCATAACCTTAATCTAAACTTCAAGTTTTAACCTATCTTCAAATTGTCTTGGTTCTAATCAAATATGAGATAGTAAAGACAAACTTATAATTGAATCAATTCTAGTAGTTCCTTTATAAACTAATTTGAGTTTTTTTAGCTTCCTAATAGGAGGACTCAAACTTGAAGGAGGAATTTGTAAAAAAGGTACTTGATTAGAACTCAAGTTGTTGCTTGGGCTAGTAGATTAAGTTGGAACATTATGTTCTATTTATATAATTACTAAATTTTCTTGATACAATTTTTTATTCTATTTCCATTAATTTTTTTATAAAAATTACATCATGATTGACTATCAAATTTTCTATTATTAAATTATACATAACAGCTGCAACTCTTTGTCTCCTCACTATAACATAAAAATATATTTCTCCATTTTATTGTCAATTTTTTTTTTTAATGTTTAGATTTATGAGCTTAAGTAATGCAACCAAATTCCTTAAGATGAGCCACACTAGTCTATATTTAACTCCATGCCTAATAAGGAGTCATATTCTTTACAATTTTTGTCATATATCTATTTAGTAAGTAAAAAATTGTAGCTAATACTTCATCCCAAAAAACATTTGGAAGACATTTAACCTTGAGCATGCTTCTAGCCACATTTTTTTGAGGGGTATAAGTTGTAGTCAATTGCATTTAAATACCATTACTTTTTGTAAAAAATATACCCATCTATTTGTATGTAGAGTCTTTAGTAAATAACCAAATTTTTTTACAAAATAACTATTTTTATTGAATGATAATTTTTGCATTCGACCACAAATATCAACATGCACTTTAAATTAAAGTGACACTTTTTCTCTCCAATATTTTATTATTGGAAAAGAAACTTGATGTTGTTTACTAATAATATAGTCTTTGTTGGAAACACAAGGGTAGACAACTGAGAGGAGAGGGGTGAATCAGTTGTCACATAAATTCAAACTTATTAAACTTGATTAACCATATTCTCAGATTTGATTAATAACCATGAAAGCATAAATCATCAACACATCAGAAACACACATAACACCAAGATTTTTTACGTGGAAACCCTGTTAAGGGAAAAACCACGGTGGAGGTCAATCCATAAGATTATAGCCTATTAAAAGTATAAAGAATGAAATGGGGAATGCACATGCATTTAGGTACACTGCCTAGAGCTCACTGCTCAATTACAACAAGGCTTACTACCCAAAGGAAGACACACTATCTTACAAATTTTTTTGGATTATATCCACAGGGATTTGAACTGACAGAATAGCATCTGCTAATTCCTGATCACAGTTTCGGTTAAGCACATGAACACTTCTTCACACTTTTTCACTCTTCTTTACTCTCTACTTTTGCCTTCGAATGATTTGAACATTATTCACACACAGGACTCACACACTTCGCATACTCCCCTGCCTTCAAATGATAAAACAATTTCTCTTATATATCCACAACAAGAAATTACATCGCTACATGTCAACTTCAACAAAATAATAAAATGAATAGAAACTATTGGCCCAAAACAATAAAGATTATTAATGTGAATCAACCAAGGTTAGCCACAACTTAGTGAAGACCCAAAATAACATTCTCGAACATGAACCACCTTCAAAAATTATTCCACAAAGATCCACAACACGCTACAATCACCTTGTTGGCCAAGAACATGAAAAACATGACCACACAAGAGAAAATCTTGAATCGCAAGCACAACGATCAATGCAGACATGCAACACAGATAAAGCATGATCTAGAAACATCCACAAACATCGTGAATCACTAGAGAATCATCCACAACAACTGAACTAACTGAAATCACATTATCTTCAATCAGGAACACCAACTAAAGCAACAAATTTTTTGTCAAAATACAAATCTTCATAACTCGATCAAATCTTCACGCGGATCTCTAAAACTTGAGTTGGATAAACTAGATAGACTCGACAACAAACCCTTTAGGCCACAACCTCTGATCATCAATGTACTGAACTCACCAACAGACTGAACTTCACTTCACCATTGACAACCTGCAACTTATTCCATTACAATTTTCTTAATATCCTCAGCATATACAACTTCTAATGTATTAATGCTAATAGTGTTGACATCAATGACAAACACATATCAGCAACACAACCACAACATCCAAAAATCTACCCCTTTGGCATTGATGGCAACACATGATGTGAAAAACACCATCAACACAACTATCATCAATACTTACTCCCCCTTAGGTTCTGACTCTTTTCTCCTCAATTCTTTCACACAACTCTTCTTCCCACATGACTCTTCTCCTTAGATAATTCATAGTTTTTCACATGACTCTTCTCCCCCTTTGACATCAATGGAAAAGATCTTTTTTCTCCACACAAGCTCTAAACCACATATCTGAACATTTGACTACTCCCCCTGAGTAGTAGCCACCAAAACATCAATCCGGATCAAGATATGACTATGAAATGTACAGATTGATGCACCACAATGCATCTTAGTTCTGCTTAGGAGGGGTAATCACTGCTAGCTTCCCTTTGAGATACTCAAAAGTATCTTTGGGAAATGGATTGGTAAAGATGTTTGCAATCTACTCCTTAGTAGGAACATACTCCAATTTGACTTCCTTTTCACTCACCTTTTCTCTCAAAAAGTGAAATTTGATAGATATATGCTTGGTCTTTGAATGCAACACTGGATTCTTAGAAATGTTAATAGCACTTGAATTATCATAGAATATAGCAATGGGTTCATCATACACAACTCTGATATCTTTCAACATCTACTTCATCGACAATACTTGAGTAGAATTATTAGCAACAAAAATGTATTTTGCCTTTGCACTAGATAAAGAAATGGCATTATGTTTCTTACTTAACCATGAAATCATCTTCTTACCCAATAAAAATGCAACACCACTAGTGCTCTTCCTGTCATCCACATCACCTTCCAGATCAGCATCAATAAAGGCACTCAAAGTAAGATAATCATTTTTAGGATACCACAACCCAAATCCAACAGTTCCCTTCAAGTATCTAAAAATTCTCTTCACAACAGTTACATGAGATTCCTTAGGATTGGCTTGAAATCTTGCAACAATACACACAACGTTCATGATATCAAGCTTGGTTTGAGTTAAATAAAGAAATCCACCAATCATTGATCTGTATCTAGTCTGATTTTCCTTTGGAGAATCATCATCTATTGTCAACTTGCATCCAGTCACCATGGGTGTACCAACTAGCTTTGAATCTTCCATACTGAACTTCTTTAACAATTCTTTCACATACTTGGACTGAGATATAAAGATCCCTTTATTTAATTGAGTAATTTTGGAATCCCAAAAATAATTTCATCTCTCTAATCATAGACATCTCAAATTCACTTTGCATCTTATCAGTAAACTTCATGCACAAACCATCATCTCTGCCAAAAAAGATATCAAATCAACAAAGACCTCAACAATCAAATATTTATCATCATCAATCTTGAAATACAGATTACTATCATCAGTACCTTTGTTAAATCCAAGCTTTAGCAAGTATTTATCCAATCTGGCATACCATGCTCTTGGGGATTGCTTAAGTCCATACAATGCTTTCTTCAACCAACAAACCATATCTCCCTAATCAGTCAATTGAAATCCACCAACTTCCTCAACATACACCTCTTCTTCCAGTTCGCTATTTAGAAATACTGACTTGACATCCATCTGATAAACTTTATAGTTTTTGTAAGCAGCATAAGCAAGAAATAATCTTGCAGCTTCAATTCTAGCAATAGGGGCAAAAGTTTCTTCAAAATCAATTCATTCCATCTATGAATATCCTTTACACACCAGTCTTGCTTTGTTTCTAACAACTTCACCTTGCTCATTCAACTTGTTTCTAAAGACCCATTTAGTTCCAATTACATTTTTTTCCTTAGGTCTAGGAACAAGAGTCCATGTATTATTCTTCTCAATTTGTTGTAGTTCTTCTTTCATTGCTTCCACCCAATGTTCATCTTTACATGCTTCATTCACACTAGTAGGCTTAGTCTTTGAAATCAAACAATATTCTTCTGCAATCTTTCTCCTAGTCTAAACATGTTTGCTCTTATCACCTATGATTTGATCTTCTAAATGATTCAATCTTACATGCATCAGAGTCTTCTTAGGATGTTCTTCAAATTTAGGCTCTTGTGTTCTTTCTTTTGCACTTCCACTAATTTCTCCTTCTTCTTGAATTTCTTGATTCACTGGATTGATTGGCACTTGATTAGTAGTATGAACTTTCTTCCCTTTATTTGTATTGTTATTCTGATCATCTGAACCATATCCAAACATTTTGGATGGTATAGCTATGTCTTCATCAACCTTAACATTTGTAATTTCAACAATTTTCCTCAACCTCTTATTGTAGCACCAGTAGGCCTTTCTTTTAGTAGAATAACCAAGAAAGATTCCTTCATCACTCCTAGCATCAAACTTTCCTATCTCTTCATCTCTTCTGATATAGCATTTACTCCCAAAGATTTTGAAATATCTAATAGTAGGCTTATGTACATACCATAGCTCATAAGGGGTCTTACCAGTATCACCTTTGATTTGTACCCATTTGAGTGTGTACACATCAGTACTCACAACTTCTCTCTAGTAGATATGAGGGAATTTCCTTTTGGCATCATAGTTCTAGTAGCTTCAATTGTCTTGTTCTTTCTTTCCACAACTCCATTTTGTTGAGGGGTCTGCAATGCAGATAATTGTCTCCTTATTCCATGCTCTTCACAAAAAGAATTAAATTCATGGGATGTGAATTCACCACCTCTATCTGATCTCAGATATTTAATCTTCAATCCTATCTTTGTCTCAACCATAGCCTTAAAGATCTTGAACCTCTCTAGAGCTTCAGATTTCTCCCTTAAGAAAGTAACCCACATCATTCTAGAATAGTCATCAATAAGCAACATGAAATACATGTATCCTTGTAAACTTTTGATTCTAGTAGGACCACACAAGTCAGTGTGCACAAGATCCAACATTTCATTTGAACAATGTTGTTTTCTCT
Source organism: Sequoia sempervirens (assembly GCA_007258455.2). NCBI lineage: Eukaryota > Viridiplantae > Streptophyta > Pinopsida > Cupressales > Cupressaceae > Sequoia > Sequoia sempervirens. Next base: position 22,677 of record VDFB02147420.1, on the reverse strand, counting down.
GAAATGAAATTCTAGTTTGCTCTCCTAACTGACATTCCTTGCATATGGCATTAGTAGGTTTCATCAACTTAGGTAGATCTCTCACAACCTTAGTAGAACTTATCTTGATGATTTTATCAAGGTTTACATGACACATTCTTCTATGCCACAACCAACTTTCATCAACTTGAACAATCAAACAACTTTTACTAGCAGCACTCAGGTGAAAGATATTACCTTTTGTTTTTGAACCTGAAGCAATCACATTTCCAGAACTCCCCAATATTCTACACTTTCCATTTTTGAATTGAATATTGTATCCCTTGTCAACCATCTATCCAACACTTAAAATATTATGCATCAAACCTTCCACATAAATAACATGATCAGTATTATGCTTACCATCAAGAGAAATTGATCCTCTGCCATAGATTACACCTGCTTTATCATCACCAAATCTTACAACACCACCATCATACTTTTCCAGGCTCACAAACTTGTTTTTATCTCCTGTCATATGATGAGAGCATCCACTATCAATTTCCCATTCATCTTTCTCTTCAACTCGAGCAACTAGGGCCTTCCCCACATTTGTAAAACTAGCAAATTCAATAGACACAGGATTATTTTCCTTGATAGCAATAAATACCCATTCATCTTCACTTCCATTTCCTTTATCAAATTCATTATATGTCACACCTTCATCAGCAACATAATAACACTTCCTTTGAAATCTAGGCTTGTTATGTATTGGTTTAGGGATTCTTTCTGAACACCTTGATGCAAAATGACCCATCTTATTGCAAGAAAAACATTTTATAGGAAACTTTTCTTTATACTTACCTTTTCCTCTAGCTTCTCTCTTGCAAATCAATGCTTCAAGCTCATTCAGTTCTCTTTCTTCTTCTTCAATCTATCTCATTTACTCCTCACTTGAATACCTTTCTAGATAAACTTTCACCTGGATCATATCTTTGTTTTATCTCTTTTAGAGGTAGTAGCTTTGAATGTAGATTCTATCTTAGGAAGGGCATCACGAAACTCACTTAACTCAAAAGCAATAAGCTTACCAATCAACATGTATTTGGTTACATTTGTTACAGTCTGAAGCTCCTCAATAATTGTAGCTTTGACTTTGTATGCAACAGGAAAGGATCTAAGCACTTTAGCAACAATATTTAATTCTTCCAACTGTCCACCAACACATATGATACCACACACAAGTTCATTCACTCTTTGCATGAAAGTAGTAATGTTCTCATCATCACCCATTCTCAACATTTCATATTTTCCTTTCAGAATCTACAACTTAGCAATCTTCACATTAGCATCACCTTCACATAAAGTTTCCAACTTTTTCTAGATCTAATAAGCAATCTTCAAATCCATCACATTAGTCATCTCAGTATCAGTCAAAGCACTCAACAATGCTTCCTTAGCCCTGATATTGTACTTAGCAATAGTAGTAGGACCATTCTAAGGAATAACATACCTATTGCTTGCAATGCTCCAGTAGGGTTCACCAATGCATCTCAAATGACACTCCATTCAAGTCTTCCATAGAGAGTAATTTGTTCCATCAAATCTTAGACTATCCTTCTTATAAGTCGCCATCCTGGATCACCTCAAGTTGTTAAACTTCTTCCAAGGAACCTTCTTTGATACCAATTGTTGGAAACATAAGGGAAAACAACTGAGAAGGGGGTGAATTAGTTGTCACAGAAATTCAAACTTATTAAAACTTTATCATGTATTCTCAGATCTAGTTAATAAACATGTAGGCAATAATCATCAACACATCTTAAACACACATAACAAGATTTTTCGTGGAAACCCTAATGAGGGAAAACCACGATGGAGTTCAATACGGTGCTCTGCGATAAAGTATAAAAAGAGATAAAATAGAGACCATACATTCTTCTTCTAGAGCTCACGCTCAATTACCATAGACTTACTACCAAAGGAGACACCTTTGTCTTCTGACTTGTTCAAATTACATTCGGGGGATTTGGGCGACAATAACGTCTAATATATAATCACAATTTTTGGTTAAACTTTACTTGAACACTTCTTACACTTTCACTCTTCTTCTCTCTACTTACTTTGATGATCTAAACATTATTTGCACATAGGACTCACACACTTCGCATACTCCCCTACCTTAAATGATAAAACAATTGCTCTTATATATCCGCAACAAGAAATTACGTCGCTACATGTCAGCTTCAACAAAATAATAAAATGAATACAAACTGTCGGCCCAAAACAATGAATATTATTAATGTGAATCAAGCAAGGTTAGCCACAACTTAGTGAAGACCCAAAATAACATTCTCGAACACAAACCACCTTCAAAACTTATTCCACAAAGATCCACAACATGCTACAATCACCTTGTTGGCCAAGAACATGAAAAACATGATCATGCAAGAGAAAATCTCGAATCATGAGCACAATGATCAATGCAGATGTGCAACACAGATAGAGCATGATCTAGGAACATCCACAAACATCATGAATCACTAGAGAAGCATCCACAACAACTGAACTAACTTAAATCACATTATCTTCAATTAGGAACACCAACTAAAGCAACATAAAAATTGTTAGAATGCAAATCTTCATAACTCGATCAAATCTTCATGCGGATCTCTGAAACTCGATGTGGATAAACTAGATAGACTTGAAAACAAACCCTTTAGTCCACAGCCTCTGATCATCAACACACTAAACTCACCAAAAGACTGAACTTCACTTCACCATTGGCAACCTGCAACTTATTCCATTATAATTTTCTCAATATCCTCGACATATACAAATTCTAATGCATTAATGCTAATAGTGTTGACATCAATAGAAGCCACATATCAGAAACACAACCACAACATCCAACAGTATTCACACACTTGATCATCTTTTTTAATTAATGGTAATTCTTTTATTATTTATTGATGAGGGGGAAAATAGGGTCCATCAAATGAATCAACAAGGTGATGGACCATTGATTTTTATAAGGCCCTCAACACCTAAAATTATGTAAAATAAGATGCAAATAAAAATTAGAAATGCTACCCAACTGTTATAGCAACTATGGGGGATGTTTTTAGACCATAAAAAGTTGTGCACCTAGCTAGAAAGTTGTTATTTTTTAGCTATGGAGGACTCATTCGCCTTCAATAGCAAATGGGTCCTCTTAGGGTTTTCACAAACTAATTTTAGGATCTCGTTCCTTGATGTCTGCACTCTTGAAACCCCTGTTATAAAGTTTTGGAAGTTCATGCAGAATTCTATAGAGCTCTTTCCATGATCTTGCACTTTGAGTGACAACTTTAGCAACTTTGCAACTTTGACAATTTTGCTCCAAATCTTGCTCTTCAACCTATAAATCTGCAATCACACACTCAAGGGTAGAAAAACTTGTTGATTTCTTTGTGAATGGGGGTTTGCCTCAGTCAAACCCCTTGTAGGTAATTAAACCAAATGATGAAATGAAGGAAATGAAGCATGAACATAAAATAATGTAAATGATGTCACCTTGGATGTTGTCTTGTGAAACAAATCTGCAAACTATCATGGAGTGGCCATGAAGAATGTAGATCTAGGATCCTTCAAAATGATGTGAACAATAGTTACAAATAGATATTCAATTATACATCCACCTCTTAGCTCAACAACATGAATGCATGCATCAAACCCTTGAAATGATGATATGACTTTGTATTGTTGCAATAAACTCTTGAAATCTGCCTTGAAATGCCTTGAAAATTCTCTTGTAATGCTCTATAATGCTTGATCACTTGAATGCTTGAATGCAACTTAAAATTATAGGATGAAACTATATGAATTAACCCCTTATTTATACTAAATTAGGAGATTAACCCTGAAATTCAAAGAATTAAGGCCGACACCCGACTTGGGAAGAAACATAATTACATTCCCACCAGAATGAAATTCAAAAAGGGGGGTCTCGTTAAGGGAGGGACCATTCTACACCTTGGGTGAATGGATCTGGGCGAAGTTTCCAAAACCAAGCTTCAAGGGACTGAAAGAAGGCTAAAAATGCATTCTAGATTAACTGAGAAAGGGGGGTCATGTTAAGGGAGGACCCATTCGCCATCAAGGGAAAATGGTTCCTAGCTCAACTTACCATGACCAAACTTTTCCCAATGAAATATTTGTTAATTAAATTATCATTATCGAGAAAGATCTTTGGGAGGTGTCAAAATTAAGGCCCATTTGAATCAAAAGGGGGTTAATTACTTCAATTACCCACAATGAATTAAGACCACCTAGATAAGTGTGAAATTTCTTTAAAACACTTTACGACACTTAAACAAGGTACACATTATGTACATTTTTATTAAAAAGGGGCCCATTAGGCTTAATTAAGTAGATATATCCTAGAAAAGTGTGAAAGTGTATTACAACACTTTACAACACCTTTGCAAAGGACCAATTAAGGCATGTTTTAGTTAAATAAAGGTCCTATAATAGTGTGAATATGTACAACACATTACAACACCACTCCAAGACATCATTAGTTCAACTTTAATGTGAATTATCCAAACAAGCAATGGAAAAGGCTTACTTTTTCCGTTACTACATTTGTCCCCCACATTAGTGAGAGGATGACCCCATGTAAAAATCACACTAAAGTAGACATCCAAGACACTTAAGTATGCAACAATACCAAAGATACATGATCATACCCTGTCAAAGGCCAAGAAAAATAAACAAAAACAAAGGATCAAGCACAATCGATTCAACATGATGTGAGGCGGTAGTTGTTTGTCCATAACATACGCTGCTCACTCTAGGGTAGAAAAACCTCAATCTGTCAACTAGGTGAGTTATCCAAAAATATGTGTACATGCTCACTCTGGAGTAGTGGAACCTTAGTCTGCCCACTAGGTGAGTTGTCCCAACGAGGTGGAAAATGAGAGTATCATATTAGCCTCTCATACCATACCAAAGCTATCCTCTTGACAACTTCGATAAGGCACCACAATGAATTTTTTTTTGTCAATTCTTTTGAATGTCATGTAAAATTTTTGCTAAAAGGTACTTTTCTTTGTTGATGTAATGGTCTTCCTCTTAGGGAGCATTGTGCCTAATGTCTCCAAGAGAGGACAAGTCAAAAGTGTCAGATTGTCACCCATGGGATGCCTCATTCACATCATGCCATGATAGTAGATCATACACTCTTGGACAAAATCAAACCTATTGGAACCACCAAGAAGAGGACACATCACAAATAAAAAGGAAAATCACACCATGAAGTTTTCCAAAAGATGTCACCAATGTATGCCCCCACTTTAAATTTGTTGCTACACCATCATTGTGAGCAATTACTTTAGCTTAGCTGATGTTTTTTTCCTAAGACATGCAATATTTCCTAGGAAAACCCTATGCCAAGTCATATATTTTTGAAGAAAGCTACGTCATGAAATATTAGGAAGGAAGGATTTCCCCCACAAATACATAAAGGATCTATGGATTTGGGGTTAGTATGTCTATGCTACAATGTTTCCATAGAGCATGGAACTATCATCATTCCCCAAATACTCATAGAAATGGAAGAATGACACAAAGAAAGCAAAAAAAAAGAAAAATCCTTTTGGGTCAACATGGAAGAAACATGAATGTCTCGACACCTTGCATCATCCCCAAAAAGAAAACACAAGACAAATGAAAAAGATAAAGGAAAATATTTTGGGTCAACATGGAAGAGACATAAATGTCTCGATGCCTTGCGTCATCCCTAAAATGAAAACACAAGACAAATGAAAAATATGATTATGGCATAGAGAAGAATGAAGATAAATATAGAAGAATGCACAAAAGAGAGAGGAACATCAAACAAAACGTCATGGGGGATCACATTACACACATGTAATCACATAAAGAACAATGAAAAAGAAAAATACTAGTAAGGCACAGGTGATTCAATCTAAAGTAGGTCGTCTACCTCCCAATCTTAGTCGGTATAAATAGAAGGTGGGAAACTAGCTAAAGGGACAACATCAAGTGCCGAACTAGGAAATGCACCAAGTTCAACACTCTTTTTATGAGATTTTTCATTTTTTCATTTAAGCACATGGAAGAAGAAAACAATGTATTCAACTCTTCATGCACTTGTTCATAAATTTTTACAGTGTCAATGTCATCATCTAAGTTAATCATAGTAGGACCTGTCGAATAACAATGTCCATGCAATGTTCTTTTTTATGTCATGGTGAGGGTTGAGAGTCATCATGCATTGCTTCAGGTAGGTTTGGATTTTTATTTTCTATGTCATGGTTGTTTTCTTGAGTTTGCAATCTATGAGCAATAGCATGACGTCTATGTCTATGCTCTCTAGCATTTTGATTTCTTTTCAATTTATTATCAATTTGTTTTTGTGTAAGAGTGGGTTTGTCAATCATAGGTTCCTTCTCTTCCTTGGGAGGACTAGAAGAAACAACAGGAGGTTGTTCAACTGCTTTCTCTTTGACTTTGTAAAATTGTTTGACTCTAGGAGTGACAACGAGATTGTTTGTATTATCTTGTGGTCTCTTATGGGAAATTGCAGGAGGTTGTTCTATAGATTGTTCTTGTATGGTCATAAGTGTTTTTGGTTCAATCATTGTCTCATCAAGGATGGTTGGTTCAATCATAGGTTGAGGAATGTTTCAAAGGGGTAGTTCCACTATTTTATTTTTCTTGAATTTTATATATGATTTGAAAAAGAAATCTTCACGAGCCTTGATAGGTTCCATAGACTTGGGCCAAAAGTAATCTAGTGAAGAATTCCCTTATTTTTAGGCCAGATGAAATCCACTATGATGCACAATGAAGATTTCATTTCCAAATGGAAACTTTAGACATGTATTTGTGCACAATCGAAAGGATGACATTCATGGAGCGAAGCCATAGACAGCCAAGCTTCACACAAAATTGGTCTGACTATGGGATGACAGAGAATGAGACTATTAATGTTTTCAATCCCACTTTTAAAGGGAGATATATTGAGCCTATCATAGGGCAACAAAAAATCCATTATGTGTCATGACCCATGCTTTCGGGTTATCATATGTTTCTTGATATAGCTCGTGCACATATAAGAATTCTTCTGTGATCACATTCTCTCCATAGATGAGATCAATCAATATCCCATTAGTGGATTTTATTATTGATTCAACTAGCTATGTAAAGAGGACCATTAGGTGCACATTTAGGTATGTCATTTTGTGAGAAAGAAATGTCAAGAGGTTGTCTAGTCAATCCCTTACCATGTCTAGCTTCGATAAATGCTATCATGTTCTTTGTCGGAGGTAATTGCATATGATCATGATCCATGTTAACGTTGTTCTTAGTTTTGGTAGGAGGATTTATTGTGGCACTTGTATGTTGCTATTGTCTTATTTTTTCAAGTACTCCTAAGGAAGTAACTAAGGCTATAGATGATTTGTGTTTTGTTTCGCATTTTAAGCACTTTCCTTAGATTTTGTATGATAGGAACCAAGCTAATGTCAGTGCAATCACTAAGGATATGGGCTTGTAAGTTTCTAGTTCATCTACCTTGTCAATAACATCATGCACATTGATTATAGGAGGTGAAGTCATTGGTAATGAAGTATGCAAACTATTAGCCATGGAGGGTTGATTCTCAACATTATCAGAAAGAGAGTTAGGAAACCCAAGATCCACGATGAGTGAGCTATCGTAGGATGACATGAGCCTCAAACTATGTCTTATAATAGTATTATGAATAGGACACAAAGTTTTAATGCTCATGCAAGTTTTACAACCCTAGTGTGCAAACCCTAGAATAGCAAAGGGACAATGCAATAACCTAGAATGAAATGCAATTTACTAATTAAACAATGCAATAAGCTGAAGATGAAATGTTTTGATGCAATTTTGAGCTTTTAACAATGCACTAAAATGAAGTAATTTAAGCTAAATGCAATCAAATTTCAATGGAACAACAAATACAAAACCTCAAACAAGATAATAGCACCAAACAAAAGCTAAAAACTAAGATTTTAATGTCCTAAAAATGCAAATCTGTAGCTAATAGGGAATCATTCACCAGTAAGGATGAACAAGTTGTGGTTAGGTGTTTCTAGGATTTGTTTGTGGATTTCAAAGTCAATTTTAATGCCTTTTCAGATGCCAGAAGGTATAGATCAGACTTGATCAGAGACTTATTCATCAGTAAAGGTGAATGGGTCTCGGTTAGGTATTTTAAAACTATTTTCTAATGATTTGCAAGTTCTCATTTATATCTTTTAGTTCTAGGTTTGAAATAGTGAAATGCAACTTCAAATTTTCTAGAAATTCAATGCAAAAATGCAATGAAAATATGAAATGTAAGACCTAATTTGAAATACATTTTTATTTTATTTTCAAATGCAATTGAATGAGATCTAAATGAGAGGGAAAATGGCTGATTTGTTTTTGTAATTTTCAGATTTAAGAAGTGCAAAACAATGCAAATCTAAACCCTATATGATATACAAGTTTTCAACGCAAAATAAGTAACCCTAAATGAGATATTAATTCAATGCAAGATCTAAATGCAATGAATGCAAGATTTTAACACTTTTAAGATGTAATGAAAGACTCTAAAAATTAGAAAATTGCAATGTTGAATATGTTGGGTTCACCAATAAATGATGAGGGGGAAAATAGGGTCCACCAAATGAATCAACAAAGTGATGGACCATTGATTTTTCAAAGGCAGTCTACACCTAAAATTATGTAAAATAAGATGCAAATAAAAATTAGAAATGCTACCCAACTGTTATAGGAACTATGGGGGATGTTTTTAGACCATAAAAAGTTATCTACCTGGCCAGAAAGCTATTGTTTTTGAGCTATGGAGGACTCATTCGCCTTCAGTGGTAAATGGGTCCTTTTAGGGTTTCAAAAAACTATTTTTAGGATCTTGTTCCTTGATGTATGCACTCTTGAAATCCCTGTTATCAAGTTCTAGAATTTTGTGTGCAATTTTCTCAAGCTCTTTTCGTGATCTTGCACTTTGAATGAAAACTTTAGCAACTTTGCAACTTTGACAATTTTTCTCTAAATCGTGCTCTTCAACATATAAATCTGCAATCACACACTCAAGGGTAGAAAAAAATGTTGATTTTTTAGTTAATGGGGGTTTTCCTCAATCAAACCACTTATAGGTAATTAAACCAAATGATAAATGAAGGAAATGAAGCATGAACATGATATAATGTAAATGATGTCACCTTGGATGTTGTCTTGTGAAACAAATCTGCAAACTATCATGGAGTGGCCATAAAGAATGTAGATCTAGGATCCTTCAAAATGATGTGAACAATATTTGCAAATAGATATTCAATGCTACATCCACCTCTTAGCTCAACAACATGAATGCATGCATCAAACCTTTGAAATGACTATATGAATTTATATTGCTCCTATAAACTCTTGAAATCTACCTTGAAATTCATTGAAAATTCTATTGTAATGCTCTATAATGCTTGATCACTTGAATTCTTGAATGCTTAAAAGTCTAGGATGAAACTAGGTGAATTAAACCCTTATTTATACTAAATTAGGAGATTAACCCTAAAATTCAAGGAATTAAGGTTGACACCAGATTTGGGAAGAAACATAATTAAATTCCCACTAGAATGAAATTCAAAAAGGGGGGGTCTCATTAAGGGAGGACCCATTCGCCACCTTAGGTGAATGGGTCTTGGCTAAGTTTCTAGGACCAAGCTTCAAGGGACTTAAAGAAGGCTAAAAACCCATTCCAAATCAACTAGGAAAGGGGGGTCCTATTAAGGGAGGACCCATTCACCATGAAGGACAAATGGGTCTTGGCTCAACTCACCAGGACCAAACTTTTCCCAATAAAATATTTTGTTAATTAAATTATGATTGTCGGAAAAGATCTTCAGGAGGTGTCTGTTAGAACTAAGATATAGCTTTGATACCATGTTAAAATTGGCTATGGTTGCCAAGATCTTGAGACCAAATGGAAAGCACAAGAAAGAGAGAATATAATGTGACAAGAATAAACTGTATTCAATGTTAATGATATGAGATGATTTGAGATGATTGTTTACAATGAGAGACCCCTTGGTTATATAGCCAAGGTGAGATACAAGATGTCATAGGATTATGACAAGTGTCTTAATAATATGACATGAGACAACTAATAACACTTACCTAGGTTCACATGTACTAGTTGTCAAAAGATAAGATAACAACTAATGACAACTATCACCTTCTAGAAAGATTCCATCCTATGACCTAAGTAAACTTAACATGTGTAAATAAGTTCCCTAGTAATGAATAAACTAGGTACAAGACTTTATTTACACCAACACGCCCCCTTAAGAGAAACTTAGGGAGAAGTGGATTATTATGCAAATGACACAAATATGAAAAGATGGGTCCTAGCTACTAGGCTATGTTAGCTACCCATGTACATGTAATGCAATCTCTCACAAATAGAGAAAAGGAGAAAACCCAGTGGGACAAAACTCCTCCCCAAAAGAGAGATGAAATACAAAATAGAAATTCTCTCAATGAAGAATGAGAAGGTAAAAAAACCCATGTGAGGAAAAATACCCCCCCATAAGAGAGAAGTAGAAGAGAGACAAGACAACCCCCCCTCAATGTTGAGTCTCCTGCAATGATGGTATAAGCTTGACATTAAATGCTGAAGATGATCCAATCTCGCCGAACAACATTCCTCCCCTTAGGAACAAACAAAACCATGGATGTATGCAGGATATGAGGAATATGGATGATGTGTGATGTCTCTAAAGCATTCTCAAGTGTCTCCATGTCAATGTCGAAAGCTGACACACTCCAAATAGGCATTCTAGGCCACACTGTTGAAGAGGACAATCCAACATCTAGTAGAGAAGAATGTAGAGCACAATCCAAAGACAAGGATATCCCCTCTAAAGACAAAGAAGCCTCCTCAAAATGTTGTCCAAAAGTATCCACACTCATCAAATTGAAAAGGTTGATCATGTAGAGAATGAACAAGAGGGTCAAAGTGTTCCCTCACAACAATTAAAGAAGGATCTTCTCCATCAAAGAGAAGATGAATGTCATCAATGATGTCCTCCAAATCTGCAAGATGAGACTCCACAAACAAGTTTGAAATACCTGTCAAGAAGCCATCCAAAGTAGCCATATCTAGAAGACAATTAGGATCTTGTTGCACTGAATCACAAGGAACCCAAACTATGGAAACACAAGCATCATCAACTGCAATAGTAGATGGAGGAGATGAAATGCATGATTCAAGAAATGGATCTGATGTGAGAACTTCCAAGTTCAAAAAGCCAAATGTCTCCTTTGAATCATGGTTCAATAGCTTTCATACCATGTTAGAATTGGCTATGGTTGCCAAGACCTTGAGACCAAATGGAAAGCACAAGAAAGAGAGAATAGAATGTGACAAGAATAAACTATATTCAATGTCAATGATATGAGATGATTTGAGATGATTGTTTACAATGAGAGACCCCTTGGTTATATAGCCAAGGTGAGATGCAAGATGCCATAGGATTGCGACAAGTGTCTTAATCATATGACATGAGACAACTAATCACACTTACCTAGGTTCACATGTACTAGTTGTCAAAAGATAAGATAACAACTAATGACAACTATCACCTTCTAGAAAGATTGCATCCTATGACTTAAGTAAACTTAACATGTGTAAATAAGTCCCCTAGTAATGAATGAACTAGATACAAGACTTTATTTACACCAACAGTGTCAAAATTAAGGCCTAAATTTGAATGAAAAGGGGGTTAATTACTCTAATTAACCACAATGAATTAAGACCACATAGATAAGTGTGAAAGTGCTTTAAAACACTTTACAACACTTAAACAAGGTACACATTATGTACATTTTTATTGAAAAGGGGTTGATTAGGCTTAATTAAGCAGATATATCTTAGAAAAGTGTGAAAGTGTGTTACAACACTTTACAACACCTTTGCAAAAGGACCAATTAAGGCATGTTTTAGTTAAATAAAGGTTCTAGAATAGTTTTAATGTGTACAATAGATTACAACACCACTCCAATACATCATTAGTTCATCTTTAATGTCTAGACACCCAAAATTGTCCTCTTGCAACACCTGTCTCGGCATTACATCATTTAGGCATCTTGTAGCACACTTTGCCCTAGGTACCCATGTCATCATTTATTTAATTAAACATCATTTATTTAATTAAATAAATTTTATTTATTTAATTAAATTCATATTCATAATCCATCCATTTCGCTAATGTTAATTAAATAATTTATATTATTTAATTAATTAAATCATTTCTATTCATTCTTCTAATGTTAATTAAATAATTTATATTATTTAATTAATGAAATCATAAATTCAATGTTAATTAAATAAATCCAAAATTTATTTAATTAATAAATCCTAAAAAGATCTTGTCGCTTTCTTTCAAAACTGAACTCGTGTGCATCTAATTAATTTATTTAATTAGATAATTCATCAATTATCTTCTCGTCTTTTTTAAGATTTATTTCCTTTAAAACAGGAAATGAAATCTTTCCATCTTTTTTTGAAATCTTATCTCATCTCATTGTATTTCCTCTTTTGTCAAAAATCAAATCATTGTCGAATCTTGTCATATCTTATCTTCATCAATGTCACGGCTCTATAAATACGGCCTCTCGCAATCCATTTAGGAGGTTGATTCGTCTAGCACCCAGACTCTGTCAAAATCAGTCTTCTGTCTTTATCTATCATTCTTTCTATTTGTCATTGTCATCGTCAAGTCGTTATGCTGCAGGAATGAGCACTCAACATTCCTCCATTGTCAACCCTTCAAAATCTCACATTCCCATGTAGGTGGAGAAGAGCAATGGAGATAAATCGAGTTAATGCGGAGATCGGTTTGCATTTATGCTTCATATTGTGATTTTCGTATTATTTCGTACTCTATTGTGCATGATAGGATTAATTAGATTATTGTTTTCAATACTCTAAATCTGCTGATTTTTACCCTATCTACATTTGGTGAACCCGACGTATTTTGATTTAATCATATATTTTGCAGATTTTTCCTCTAAAAGTTTGCATTTCCTAACCCTCGTTTGTCAAGTTTTGAGAGTAAATTGTTGCAGACTTTGGCATCATTGGCAGCGTACTTGGTGAGAGATTTTGATTTCCACGGATCAGTATTGTATTCAGCAGTCTGGATGCTTTCTCAATCGATGGTACAAATTCATCTAACTTTCATTTGTCAATTTTTGCAAGCGATCTGCTTTTATCCGCTTTGGAATTCTTAGTTGAAGTGATTTCTATATCTTTAAATTCATTCGGTGTTGCTGCTTTACCTGTGTGATTCCCCAGGCATTAGAAAATTTGCATGTAGATCTTTTGTGAGAGTGGTATTTCCCCGTCATTATATGCCAAGCCGCCCATCTCTGTCGACATACATCCTTCCGCACGTCGTCCCCATCCACCCCCCCTACTACCATTTGATTTTTCCTGCGACAAGATTCTTAGGAATGATGCATTCAACCTAGTCGATCTGTACACATATCCTTCATCGTTGGGCAAATCGTTATATTTCGGATAAATTCATGCTAAGATGAAGTAAACATAAACCTTCGTTGGTGTTTCACATCCATTAGTCTCTATTGCTAATTGTATTTCTTCATTATCTTCCCCAGCTGCCCTCCACTCGTCACAGTCTACACCCTCATTCAACCATCACCCTCTGGATCCCTGTCGACGCCCTAAACCTTCACCCTAACACCATTTGCATAGCCTTACTTCATCCTACACCTTTTGAAACCATGAATTTCCCTGTTTGCATCTGTTGACTTTTCATAGGAGTTAGCAAAGCCTTCACCCTTGCGCATAATGTGACATTCCTTAACTTCTCTATCGCAGCCTATACTCTGCTCTGCCAACTCCTAATCTTCTTTTGTCATTCCAAAACTCCACCTAACCGTAAATCCACCATCATCATCTGTTAGACTTTTAATCGCCTGCATCCTCACTTGCATTTTTTGCCTCCCTTGACGCGCTGGTATTTCACCCATCATCCACTTTACCACCCCTCAGTCGACGCCTTAGAGTCTCCCTTGGTCACCACCTTGGAGCTTTGGTCGCTGCCTTAGAGTTTAGGTCACAGATTTTGTAAGATCCAGCGCAGGGTACATGTTCTCCGACGTCCTTTGGCTATCTTGTTCGATCTCTCTCAAAAAATTCCTTGATTGCTTGTTAAATCCCTATCATCAGCAAGAGGAAATCATTTTTGTGACCTGCTCGCACAAACAACATAGCCGCTGCTAGTCAGATCGGTTTAGTTCGTGTCGATCTCTCTGGCGTATTCGTCATCCACAAGGGCTTCTATAGTCCGGACTTTAACCCCTCAATCGGCATATCCTTGGGCGCATTTACATTGCCGGTCATCCATATGCAGACATCACAAGGCAGTGAATTTTGGTGGTTGATAAATCAAACAGTCAAAACAATAAATACAGCAGAGAAAAGCAAACGACTGCATAGGCTATGTACCCATTCACTTGCATCCTTTGTGTCTACATGCTGGCAAACCTTTAAAATCGTACAATTTTTTTCATACGAGACACTTCCAGCGACTTGGATGAAAGATACAAGGCAACAACTTCAATTGTCATCAAAACCATGCAACGCACTTAGATTTTCGGTTAATTTGGTTTAGCAGATTGAGTTTTGATCTTTTAGAATAATTCGGACTTTATTTTTCATTCTGATTTGGTTAGATTTTGGTTTCAATTTAATTTAGGTTTTAATTTTCCATTAGCTTTAGTTTAGATTTTGGATTTAGGTTTTTCTAATTTGATTTAGGTAATTGGATTTTTTAGACTTAAATTTAATTTAGAATTTATTCTAATTTTGTTAGACTTTAGATTTCAAGATTAGATTTTTAGCTTTTAAGTTTTTAAATTAGATTTTTTTTAATTTTTAGTTTCTAATTTTTAAAATTGGACCTTTAGTTTTAGTTTTTAAATTAGACTTTTTAGTTTCTAAATTAGATTTTTAAATTTCTAATTTAGATTAGATTTTAATTCTAATTTAGTTTACATTCTAATTTTTAATTTAGTGAGATTTCTAATTCCTAATTTAACTTAGATCTTTTAACTTTTTTAGTTTAGTTTCAACTTCTAATTTTTTTTTAATTTAGTTAGATTTTTAATAGATTGCATGTTTTGGGGATCTAATCACACTTTTCCTTGCACGTTTGTGTTTCCTTTTGTCTTGGCAACTTGTTGGTGAATCACACAGAGCGGAGCTGGAAAAGCGTTGGAATCAGTCACAACGTCAACTTCGAAAGCGAAAATAACCAGGTGCCCTCATTCCATCCTTAATCTCTTAATCTTGTTTGTCACACATTTCAATTTGGGGGCATAAAATTAATCATTGTTTGCAAACACATTTCGATTTGGGGTTCTTAAAATGAATATTGTCTTCAATCACATATCGAAAATTGGGTCTAAAATTAACCACTGTTTTCGTACACATTTGATTTGGGATCTAAAAAGGACAAGTACTTGAACTGTTTTACACACATTTCATTTTCTAAGGGTTAATTAATAATTGCGAGTGTGAATCAAGTGTGTGTGTCCTCCAAAACACCTCACTTGGTTTTCTTTTGTCATACCCTTCGTAGGAGGCCTGCTTGGAGCACACACCCCTCCAAGGGACGACCTCAATAGAGTGTGAATCCAAAGACATGCTCGTTTGGGAATTGAAATCTTGTCACTCTGAGCTAAGCCCCAAAGAACTTTATACCTTTGGGAAGTGACGGTGAAGGGTGGGTTACCCCTTTCTCCCGGCTTATTGGCAAGATTTTGCTTCCAAATTATACCTAGTCAACCTTGTGAAAACTCACTTGAGACCTAATTGGCCATACCCCCACTTGACTAGTCATAGGGCTTGTTGTTGTTTATTCAAGTGCTTGCTTAATCATAACATCTAATATTGGAAGACAAACTTATCATTGTGCTTGGTGTGTGTGTTCATGCATTTACATGTGAAATCTTGTGTTTGATTGTGCCCAAGTCAAATTTCCAATAAACACTCGCCACATCATCCAAATCACCCAGTCTTGTCATTCCACATCATATCCTAATCATCATCATCATCTCTTCAATCCAATCAACACCATTTTACACCATGACAACATTCGAAGACATAGCACTAGAGCTTATTCACATGCTTCATGAAGCTCAAACAAGCCAATCACCTTTAAAACAACAAATCATTCAAAGAGTCCATGACATGCTCAAACAACTTCAAAAAAACCAATCACCTCAAATGCAACAATTCATAGCACAAATCCGATACCTCATAGCCAATGGTCAAGTCCAACAAGCACATCATCAATTCCAATCACTACATCAACAAATTTCACATCAATCCTATGTGTCACCTATATCATCATATCAACCTCATCCATCCACATATCAACTTTCCCCTTCATCAACCTATCACAACTCTTCCAATGTCAACCCTTATCCACATCAATCAACCTTTCAGTAGTCATTATCCTATTCAACCCCTCCATCATCATCACAACAACAAATCATATCACAAGTCCAAACACCATTCCAACCTCAAGACATTCAACCAAAATCCTATGTGTCACCTTCATCATCATGCCCACAAAACCCATTTACCTTCCATGTCAATTCCACATCAACATATCCACCCATATCACAACAAGAATATAGGATCCCAAGTCCACCTTGGCAACAACATCAAGATCCTTTAAGTCTTAATGCCACCTTTGACAAGGGGAACACCAATCTAGTCCATACACCCTTACCACCATCCAATCAAATGCCTATCTCTAATCCACCATGTCCTAGTCCTAATCCATTGGCCTCTCCACCTTCTAACCTATCAAACTATTCATTACCCCCACCATCATCTAATCCTTCATCAAATCAATGCCTTACATTTAGATATTTAAAACATAATTTAATGGCATTCCATAAATCCACCAATCCACCTATAAAGGATGTGACCCAAGGGATACAAGCAAGGAATCAATTGTCTCCATGTCATTCAACACATATACTTGAACATACCAAAGAGTCCTCAAACGTCATGCCAAGTCCTTCAAGTCAACCATGTCATCCACAACCCCTTGAGCCAATTCGAGAGTCTCCCGTCATAAGTCCAAGTCACCCTCTTTCATGCTCCTATGTCATTGACCATCAAAAACATGTCAAGTCTCTTCAAGAGTCATCCCCTTCCACTTCCATGCAAGAAACCCAAGAGTTATATCAAGAGTCTACTCCCAAGCATGTGGAAACATCAAGCCCTAGTCCTAATCAAGATCAAATCATTTTCATCCAACCCATCCATAATCTATATCATTTTTATGATCAAGACGATATCCATAATGATGAAGAGCCTATCCATGAGAAACTTGATCCTATACCCGTCCATGAGAAAGATATTCCAAATTCACCTCCACCTAGTCCTATTCATGATCCATCAACATTCACTTCCCTTGATGAGACAAGTGCCTCCCAAGCACACATAGAAGATCAAACAAATACCTTGAATCTAAGTGAACACAATGCTAATCAAGATCCCAATGATCCCATGTCACCCACTATTGACCCCATTGCAAGTCCGCCATCATCTCCTATTGGTTTTTCTACCCTCATTCATGAATGTTCCTCCAATGAACAACAACAACCATTATCTTCTCCATCCAATAAGGAAATCATGTCTAGTGTTTCACCTACACCTAGTCCTATTTCCATTGCACACTCCAAAATATGAACCACCAAGGCAAAGGTTTAGGCCTTCATGAACAAGATATTTTGGAGCCCATCCATGTCAAAGTCCCTCCACGCTCTTATGGCCTTGGACATATACCTCAAGGACACCAATCTCAAGATGTTGGTATTTCCTCCATGCATCCTAAGTCCACTTTCCATCATAAAGCCTATCATACACCTAAAACATATGTTGCCATTCCACCACCGTTTTCCTACAAATGTCAAAAGCATGTGACCATACACTTCCCTCCATCCACTCTACCACCATTGCTTCCAACTCCTAATATCCCTACCATTCAATCCACTTATCCATTTATCCATAAATCCTCTAAACATCTTAATCATGACCAATCAATGCACACATTGTCTAAACATAAAACTTCCACTCATTCCACCAAACCCAAGGGATTCCAAAATAAAAATTTGGATGCCTCTACACATAAAGTCAAAAATTCTAATGGTCCTAATGCCTTAGCATACAATTGCAAAAATTCAAAGCCAAGTACATCTAAAAGGCTATATAAGCCCATACCTCCAAAAGTAAAGGCCAAAACTCAAATGGTTTGGGTACTTAAGAAAAAAGAAATCAAGTCAACTGAGGCATCCACATCACAAAAATCCCAACCATCCCCGCCCATCCAAAATGCACATTCCATTCAACAATATCAAAGTCCTAAAACCCACAAGCCCAATAAAAGTCATAAAAATACTAAGTCTATGTGGGTACCTAAAGCACTTCATCACCCATCTTCTAAGCAAACATCTCCATTGCTTCCTACACCACCTTCCCATCAAAAGCTTCAAAGTTTATCACAATGTGTGCAACCATTGGTCATGGTTCCCTTCCATCTCACAACAAATCCACATAACTCCTTCAACTCATCCTTCACTCATTATCCTACATATCTCCCCCATCATCTTCCTATGGTCCATGCTTTTGGCTAACCCTCCCCATTCATCTTTTGCATAAGTCCCATATAATCCCTATCATCTTCCCAACATAATCTACATCATAATCCATTATTGTCCTCCATAATCCACATCATAATCCATCATCTACCTACTCCATCTCCCTTTCATGTCATCCCTTACCAACATCTATGAGCATCATGACATTTGACATGGTCCATGCAATGACATCCATCCCTAGTGGGACTATCACCTTTCATGCAACTAGACACTTAAGTCCCTCCTATCCAAAAGTCAAAAAGTCAAAAAGTCAAAAATAATAAAAGAAAGAATAAAACAAAAAGAGTAAAGAGAAATCCCTTCGTCCAACGGTGAAAACCTGGTAAACAGGCGCCTTGGATAAGTACCATGATGAAAACCTGGCAAACAGGCATCATGCGTAGGTTGATCTTCTATGTCACTTACACTTGGGGGCACAATGTCTTATCTATCCAACCTATCATTCATGTCATATCATTTCCATCCTACCTACCATCTTTGGCCATCATACATACCTATCATATCAAGTCCATTCATCCACCCTTCTTCTTTTGATCTTGATGAAGATATAGGGGCAAAGGTTGAAACATGCTTTGAGTATCTCTTGACATACCTCATTTATCTAAACCAATCATGTCATTATCCTATTGTCATAAATTTTGTCCAGAAAAATCCTAAGTCTTGTACCTAAAATAGGGCATGTTATTCCTATGCGACATAGTCTTTGGAGATCACATCCTTGTTGTCTTATGATGCATACATCAATACCATCCATCCATCTATCATGAGCCTTTTATCCCTTATCCCATCACCCACCCTTGCACCTAGACTTGGTTTTTCCCTTGTCATTGGTATCTAGCACAAAGGCTATTCAAATTTTCATCCTTTGACACCTCAAAACATGTCAAAAGTCCAAAACAGTCAAAACATGTCAAAATTCAAAAAAAATCAAAACATTCCAAAAATACAAAAAAAAGTCAAAACATGTCAAAAGTCCAAAAAAATCAAAACATTCCAAAAGTCCAAAAAAAATCAACACATTTCAAAAATCCAAAAAATCAAAATATCCCCTAAAATAAAAAATCAAATAGCCAAATAAAAATCCAAGCAATAATCCAAATGCAAGACAATCCTTAATCCATACCAATCAAGTTGATCAAACAAGTCAAATTATCCAATCACATCCTTTCGTCCTGATCCTAGCCTTGTTGTAAACCCAATCAATTAATCAATCACCAATTATCACCATCTTTTGTTGGTCTAGGACATGTCAGCTCCCAACAATGACAAATACTATCATCATCATCAAATCAATCAACTAATGGTTTATAGGGCTTGACAATACCTGTTTGTTTTGTATCATTTGCATGCATGCTTGCTTGCTTGTGTGTGTTATCATTTTATCTTGTATTTGTATCAAATCCATATCATTCCAACTAATATTCATATCTTGTGTGTGTTGGAATATCTTTTTGCATTATCCTTTGCATCTAAGGTCACATAATACCTTTTGTGCATTAGGACTTTAATGCTCTAAGCCTCTTTCCTCATACGTCTAGACAAGGTTGTATTATGCTGGGGCATGAGACACATCGTCACCTTGGTCCTTATATCTTGGTGCATAATGTCTAGTGCTATATCAAACATCATGGTTGCTCATCTTTCATTGCAGCATAACGTATCATCCATTCCTTCATCTTTGGTTCTTGACCCATCCCTTTCATTTTGAGAGCCTACCCATGTTTGTTCAACCCGCCTATCCTCTCAAGGGGGCATCATCATATTGGGTGTATAGTTGAGTCCACTTTTGGCCAAAAAGTGGAAGTGTTTTCCCTGATTTTTAGTATTTGACACATTTGACCTTAAAATTTGAAGCACTTAGAGATGAAATCTTTAAAAAAGTCACTAATCATAAAATGTAGTGCTTGGAGTCTAGTTTCCAAATATGTAATTTATTTCAATACCCAGATTGTACAAATTGATTTTTAATAGGCATTTAAAACCACTGTTTAAAAGTCATTTTTTGTACCATACCATGCACGTGTACGACATCCATATTTTGACTTAAATTATCGTATTTTTCTAAATCCTTTTGGGAAAAGTTTTATGACTCACTGAACCTTGCTCTTGATATTTTTTTATAATTTTTTATTGATTTTTTTTGTTAATTTTATTATAAAATTTGTTGTTTTGAAAAATCGGCCATGTACTCATATGCATAAGATGACCTAAACTTATCATTTTTTATTTTTTATTTTTCAAATTGAAAAGAATTGTCCAAGTTTTCTCGCGGGTAAATCCGCTTGTCAAAATGTTATGTTGATCAAAAGTTATTCAAATAGTAAAAAACTCTGATATTTAAAGTTTATGGACCAATTTTATTAGAAATTAATTGAAAAATGCAAAAAATAATTCAATTGCAAAACAAATTATATATTTAGAATCTGCATTGTTTGATCTAAAATGGGTTTTCATTTTGTCAGAAAATTTTCAAAAAAAGGTCGTCAGCCATATGTCCAAAGTCGATATTTTGCTTTGACATTGTTAGGGCTTTCAATTTGCAAGTCAAACCAAGTTGAAGGCTTAGGTTCGGACTTCCAAAGCTATTCCTGAAC
Organism: Sequoia sempervirens; assembly: GCA_007258455.2. Classification (NCBI taxonomy): domain Eukaryota; kingdom Viridiplantae; phylum Streptophyta; class Pinopsida; order Cupressales; family Cupressaceae; genus Sequoia; species Sequoia sempervirens. Next base: position 1,324 of record VDFB02147420.1, on the reverse strand, counting down.
CTAAAACCATGGCAAAAACCCGCCCATGATGTGCAAAACCAAATTCAAATTTCAAAAAACGAGATCTCGCATTTATAACACGATCCCGCTTAGACAAATCTGATCCCGTGGTTATAATCGATCCCGCTTTGTTTTCGCATCAGTTGAAAGTAACGGGATCCCGTTTATAACACGGGATCCCGTTACCTTCACAACGGCTCGCAGAGTGAATTTTAATAAACGGGATCCCGATTATGGAGCGGGATCCCGTTTATTAGTAAACGGGATCCCATTTAGTAATCGGGATCCCGTTTTATTATAAACGGGATTGCGTTTTGTAGACGGGATCCCGTTTTATATTATTTAAAAACATTGTTGACAATTACTGTCAACTCTACAACTTTGCAACTTGACATGTACGGCCGAGAGCATTGAAAATCAATTATTTTTCATATGTTATTGTATTTACAGGTGGTCAATTTGATTTTTTGTTGATTTTATCAAAGGGAGCATCGTCTACACCATTTTTGAAGTGAAATTTGCAATATGGATTGAATTTTTCAAAGGAAGCATAAAGAGAACAATTTTTAAAGTGGAATTGTGGTAGTTTTCTATTTGTTTTGAGGAACACAAGAAGAAGAATTTTGGCATAATAGGTATTCAAATTCCAATTTGGATTCAATATTTTGAAGTATTTCACTATTAACATTCATCTGTGCTTGAGAATTTTATAATTATGGGAGATAAATTTCGTAATAAGAGAAGAAAGACATTGACTCCTCAAGAAGTTGAAGCAAATAAAGAAAAAGAGAGAAAGACAAAGAGAAAGAAGAATGAGAATAAAATCAATGAACGATGGTGGAGCAACCAATTCAACAACTATTGAAGATGAAAACATTGAAGATACCATAGTTGTACATGAAGCTAATTTGCAAGGAGTCAATTTGGAGAAGAATATGATTATACAAACAAGTCCTACTATGTCTTCAAATCCCTCTTTGAATGTTATGGAGAATGTTTCAATATACACAAATCCAGGTACGTCTTCAAATCCACATGTTAGTGACATGGTAAATTTGTTTGTAGAAGATTTACAAGAAGCTGGATATAATGATGTTGACATTGACTATATTCAAAGAAATGAAACTTTTATAGAATTTGTTGAAAACAAAAAAGAAAAATCTTTTGTTGCAAATGAAAATCAAAATGATCATTTTCTTGAAAATGAAAACAAAACCTATATTTTTGATGAAAATGAAAATGAAAATGAAAACCGTTTTGTTGATGAAAATGAAAATGAGAACCGCTTTGTTAATGAAAATGAAGATGAAAATGAAAATGAAAA